>CM064485.1:1820692-1850692 GCA_032716605.1 Paralithodes platypus | reverse complement strand
CTTTATAGGCAGGTCATTTGAGCATAAATCCAAAGACGTTATCCTAACCCTTTACAATTCCTTAGTCCGCCCTCTTCTGGAATACTGCGTTCAATGCTGGTGCCCTTATTACCAAAAAGATATAGACAAGCTAGAACGAGTTCAACGTAGAGTTGCCAAAATTATACCTATCCTAAAGAACAAACCATACGAGGAGCGTCTTAGAGAATGAAATTTATTTCCTTTAACCCAGCGCAGATTAAGAGGCAACTTAATTCAAGTGTTTAAAATCATCAAAGGCATCGACAATATGAACTGTAGTAAGTACTTCACTATCGACCAATCTAATTACACGCGGGGAAACGGTTGCGAAATTATTGGTAAATCTTTTAACTCACACGAATCTAAGAATTTCTTCTTCAATCGAGTTGTCAACTTATGGAATGGGCTTCCCCCGAGACGTTATAGACTGCAGCACCGTTGATTCATTTAAACTTCGCCTAGACAAATATCTCGCATCAAACCCGCGACTGACTGCGTTTGTAAATGAATAACTTTATTTTATCCCCCTCTCAGTTACTAACCCATCTGTCCCCTACTAACTTCTTAATCCTGCCACGGACATTAATTCCAGGGCAGTAGTTCCCTTTCCAATGTTCCCTTACCCACTCTAAACCACTGTTTGGACACTTGATCCTCAGTGTTTTGGAGGACAAGCAGCCTAGACGGGTCACTAGACCTGTTGTTGCTTGATTTCCTATGTACTTTGTACACTCACAAATCTTCCTATTCCACTATACAAATGAGTAAACACAGGGTAGATAAACACACACACACACACACACACACACACAGACACACTCTGGGCTTGCTATGTGATGTCCTCCCTCCCCTCCCCCCCTCCTGGTCCTCCCCCCAGGCTCGTGAAATAGTAGGCTTAGATCCCCTTCAGCCCGTGGTCCGTCTTTCATAGGGAGAGTCTTTATTTGGTAGTCGCTATGTCGTACTCAACACTTAACCCTTTCAAGATTCGGTGACGCATTTATTTTCTCTGTTTTATTCAGATTAGGAAGGTTATGTGGAAATCAAAGGGCTAATTCAGGAAGTCTTTGCTCTTATGATTCCCACAGATCCTTTCTAAACTACATACACTCGTCTAATGATAGCCAGAATGAACCCTCAAAATGCGTCCTAATCTTCAACGGGTTAATTATAGTACAAATGGTACACGTAAACAGTGTTCTTCGGTTTATCTGTTCATATTAGAACACGTAGACGATCAGATTACTATTTGTGTGTACCTTTTGTAACATTTAACCCCTTGATGATTATGACGCGTTAGGACCGTTTATTCAGGCTATCATTAGGTGATTTTATTAAGTTTTGGAAGGCCCTCTAGCACTCAAGGGGTAAAAACACTCAATTCATCCTTCCGCTACTCTTTCATAAACCGAATAAAATCGCTTATAATGATAGCTATAATGACTGTTAAACAGCGTCATAATCCTCAAGGGGTTTTAAGGGGACAGTGGCTGTTTGTTTGGTCTATTAGTTCATTTATTCAAATATTTTTTAGATTTCCTTCCTAGACCTCCATCAAGCTTAGAAAAACATCCCTAGACAGATAAGATAGATTTGTACATTTTTCGGCAGAAAAATTTCCCGGCCAAAGGCCGATTCCTCCTAAAAGTACAGACTCGCTATCACTCGCCAGGAAAAAAGTCGACACCTAAATGGCACGAAGGGCCCTAATATTGACAAAGAAATGGGGTGAAAGGTCATCAAATTCCCAAACTAATGGAACCAACGTCTTAAAATCTCAAAACTAGTGGGGCTAAACATTAGGGAGAAGGGGGTCCAGAAAAACGGTCTGTCTCCCATTAAGTGTTCATTATTACAGCGTTTATGTTGCCCTTGAGTCTAAAGGAAATGGAGCGATAGGTATGAAACTCGCCAACTTAATGGGGACTAATGTCTTAAAATCTCAAAACTAATGGGGCTAAATCTGAGGGAGAAGGGGGGTCCAGAAAAAACACTCCCGTAAGTGAAAACACATAACACGACGGCTACTGAAAAAAAAAAAAAAAAAAAAAAAAAAAAAAAAAAAAAACACACACATGAATAAATTCTCCCTATAGACGCCCGGGGTTCCAGACAATGCAGGTAGGCCATCTCCTCACCTCCAATATGGTTTGCTGTCGTTTCGCCTCTTAATCGTTTCGCCCCATGCTGCCCACTTTCCCTCATTATCACAACACCACTTGGACTCATATAACCACTTGGATTTATGAGTTTTATGACCACTTGAACTCATAACCATTGCACCTCACAAACACTAACGCATTAAACGGAGATATTTATTCATTTATTTATTTACTTATTTATTTATTTATTTATTTTAGTTCCTTCAAGCTTAAGAAAAAATACTCCCAAGACAACTTCGAAATAAATGTTCGAATAAATATTCGATAGAACATTTTCGAAGGCCAGTTCCTCCTAATTTGTAGACTCGCTATCGCTCGACACCACAATGGCACGAAAGGTCTTAAAATCCCCAAACTAATGGGGCGAATGTATTGAAATTGTCTTGAAGCAAAAGGACCTGGTGAAATGATCTTGAAGCGAAGTGACCTGCACATTGCACACCACCACTACCCTCCACAAAAAAAACAAAAAAACAAAAAAACAACAACAACAACAACAACACCACTAGGCCTAATACAAACCAACCACCATGCTTGCTCTCGCCTCACTCCACACTCCCTCCCACTATCCCTCCATCCATCCATATTTCCATCCCTAAACCTTATTACCCATGTTACGATAAAGACACATGAACGATGAAATATACACTATCTGGTACTGTACGGCCTCTTGGGGTTTATTTTGGTGTTTTGTGTAATTATTATTGAGGATTTTTCTGGCTTCTTGTCATTTTCGAGCAATGTATGTTAGTGGGTCCCCTAGATTAACAAGAACCGCTTCCCAGATTTCCTTCAAGCTAAAAAAAAAAAAAAGAACAAAAAAATCCACCCAGACCTCCTCCAAGCAAAAATTGTACGTTTTTCGATAGAAAATTGTCTCAGCCGAAGGCCGATATCTTTTAAGTTATAGAGTCGCTATCTTACTTAAAAATTGAGAACTACTAATTTCACTCCACACATTAGCAATGAGATAATACAACACAATTATTGTAATCCTTTGATGATTATGACGCATTTTGATAGTTTATTCTGGTTATGATTAGACGATTGTATACAACTTAGGAAGGATCTGTGGGAGATATAAGGGTAAAGACTATCTCAACTAACCCTCTTGACTTCCATATACCCTTCCTAATATGAAAACAATCGCCTGCAAACCGAAAAGAAATGCGTCACCGTATCTTTTAAGGGTTAACTATTCAAAATACAAAAACGAGTAAATGTTTGCGTAATGGCTCCTACGACGTAACACTGCACCGAGTCTAAATACACTATACTGCGCTCTTGTAGGAGGAGTAGCCTTGAGGAAATGTGTGTGGATAGCCTAGACCTAGTCTACCCGTCACCAGCTACAGGAGTGCCTTTATAGAGAGAGTAGCTACATAGAGGGGGTCCGGGGAGTCAGAAACAATATGGCGGCCGGTGACTTGACCCTTTGAAGATGATGACGCGTATTGACAGTTTTTTTGGCTATCATTACGCGATTTTATACAGTTTTGAAAGGATCTGTGGGATTTATAAGGGTAAAGGCTATCTCTATTAACCCTCTGACTTCCCTATACCCCTCCTAATCTGAATAATATCGTCTGATAATAGCCAGAAAACAGAAATAAAAAGCGTAATCGGATCTTGAAAGGGTGAAGTGCCCTGATACATGTAGATTGATTGACTGCAAAATAAAACCAAAAGAGGCATAAATAGACTAAAATTATATATATATATATATATATATATATATATATATATATATATATATATATAACATTATATATATAACATTAATCATCAATATCAAACTCCAATGTACTTGAATAAACTAATAAAAACATATGGTCCTCCCGGGATTCGAACTCTGGACACCACACCCAGAATATAAGCACCTAAATATATATATATATACACAGTATATGGTAAGTTACAAAATCAAGTGTAAAAATAATGGTCTACAATGGAGTAAAGTGTGAGGTAGAAACAAAATGGCGGCTAGAAGTCAAGTTGATAGTCTATCTATCTATCTATTGCCTGACGCCGTGATCCCCGAAGGGGTGGCCACGAACGAACCGCCCCCATGCACCTCTGTCCCCAGTCAGTCGACGCCCCTCCTCCCAACCAGCACCGCCTTCATTCATGTACTTCCTCACTCCATCCTTCTACCTCTCCCTCGGTGCACCTCTCCCTCTCTGTCCTTCCACCTCGCTCTCGTACACCCTCTTAGTCAATCTCTCGCTTTCCATACGTTCCATATGACCGAACCATCTCAAGTTGTTCCTTTTCACACTTTCCAGCACATCCACCTCCACACCACACCTCCTTCTTACTTCCTCATTCGTCTGTCTATCCCTCCATGTAACTCCGCATGCACTTCTCAAGTAACTCATTTCCACCGCTCTCACTCTTGGTCTGAGTCTCTCAACCAACGTCCATGCTTCGCTTCCGTAAGTTAGTGTCGGGATTACCACACTGTCATGCAAGGACTTCTTCACTTCCATACTGACCACTCTATTTCTTGTTACTGCTTTCAACGTTCCTACAACCCTCTTCCCCTGTTGCACCCTCTCCCGCACTTCTTCATCCATAGTCCCATCTTTACTCAACACACTGCCCAGATACTTAAAAGATCTGACAATCTCCATAGCCTGACCGTTCAACTTCACCTCACACTCTGTGACTTCACCCCTTTCGAAGACCATAACCTTGCTCTTCCCCGCATTTACCTTCAAATTCCGTTTTTCGCACTGTTCCAAACTCATTTACTAGACCCTGCAACTCCCATTCATTATCGCTCATCAGAACTGTATCATCCGCAAACAGCAGTATAGGCAGCTTCCACTCATTTCCCTCCCTTTTCAGTGATACACCAACATCCACTGCTCTTCCTAGTATATCTTTCATGACTCCATCCATATATACAGTAAACAACCACGGGGACATCACACACCCCTGTTTCAACCCAACACTCAGGTCAAAGAACTCGCTCTGCTCATTCTCCACACGTACTGCCGCCTTTGCACCCTCATACATGCTCTTCACTGCTTTCAGCAACTTGCCATCTACTCCGTATATTCTAAGTACTTTCCACATGCCTTCTCTATCCACTCTGTCATAGGCCTTCTCCAAGTCCATAAAGGCAACATACACCTTTTGTTTCTTCTCCATATATTTCTCCACAACACAATTCAGGGTAAAAATCTGATCTACACATCCTCTTCCCTTCCTTAAACCTCCCTGCTCGTCGCCTATCCATTTCTCCGTTCTCACTCTCACTCTCTCAATCACTACATCAAAATATAATATTGATGATAAATTAATAAATAAATAAGTAAATACAAAATATTCCATTAAAATAGGTTAATCTCATAAACTCGCCTTCAAGCTATTTATACAGTTTATATCAGTGAGAGTATTGAATCCTATCACAAATCATAACCCTTCTCCCACACTGTAAAATAATGGGTACGAAAAGGGTAATTATAGTGTTCACAACAATCTGCCCATTTAAAGGTATGTTGGTGGTAGTAAACCCATCATATACAAAGGAAATCAAGCAACAACAGGTCTCTAAGTTACTGTTGTTTTAAGCGCCCAACAGTTTCTCAGAGAGGATATGATAAAGTGTTAATTCAATTAGGTTAATAAAATAGCAATTCAGTACTAAGGAAATCATTTATTCATTTACAAATGCAATCATCCATGGGTTTCGGGCTAGGTGCTTATCTAGGCGAACTATAAAAGATTCAATGGTGTTGCAGTCTATAACATCTTGGGGAAGCCCATTCCACAGATTGACAACTCGATTAAAGAAGAAGTTTTTAGATTCATGCGAGTCAATTGATTTACCAATATTTTTGTAACCATTTCCCCTTGTAATTATAATTTGACTGGTCGATTGTAAAGTACTTACTGCAGTTCAAATTGTCGTGCCTTTGATGATCTTGAAAACTTGAATTAAGTCACCTCTTAATCTCCGCTGTGTTAAGGGAAAACGACTTAATTCCTCAAAAACGCCCCTCATATGGTTTGCTCCTCAAACACAGTATAATTTTGGTAACTCTATGTTGAACTCGCTCCAGTTTGTCTATATCTTTTTGGTAGTACGAGCGCCAGGACTGAACGCAATATTCCATAAATAGACGGACTAACGAATTGTAAAGAGTGAGGATTACATCTTTGGATTAATGCTCAAAAGATTGCCTATAAAACCTATAATTTTGTTTGCTTTCTTAACAACTTCTGTACATACAGTACAAGGATAGCGAGGTATATCGACATCAATTTGCAAAAGTCCAAAATAATCTACCCGTTTAAAGGTATCTTGATGGTAATAAACCCATCTTATACAAGGGTAGAACGGTATATCGACATCAATATACCCAAGTCCAAAATAATCTACCTGTTTAAAGGTATATTGGTGGTAATAAACCCATCTTATACAAGGGTAGAACGGTATATTGACATCACTATAGTCGATGATTTTGTATACCTTTTTCATACCCTTTTGATATACTTTCATATTTTAACAGCTGTGACTGGATATTACTTTATTATTATTTGTATTCTTATTATTACTATTATTATTATTATTATTATTATTAGTAGTAGTAATAGTAGTACCGGTAGTAGTAGTAGTAGTAGTAGTAGTAGTATTATAGGAATATCATTATATAATATATACAAAATATATACATGAACTTATTAAGAATATGTACAACACACACACACACTCTCTCTCTCTCTCTCACTCACTCACTCACTCACTCACTCACTCACTCACTCACTCACTCACTCACTCACACACACACACATACACACACCACACTCACGCGCGCGCGATAATCTCATAGAACATAATATTTTATCATATTATGAAACATAACATTCAGATTACACATTCGTATTTGTTCATAAGACTCACTAGCATATCAAGTCATGTTTAGTATCCTCAAACGTTTCTTTAAATTTAGATTTTCTATGCCCCCCCCCCCCCGAGGGGGGGGGGATATCTGGCCCTCCTCCCTCATGTTTAGGAGGAACCGGTATTCGGCCGGGCCATTTTTCTACTGAATAATTCATAAATTTATCTCGAAAGGGGATCCTGGGATATTTTATGAAGCTTGACGGAGGTCTATAGGGAGGATGTTGAAAGCACACATTTATCTCAAAGGGCAGTCCTGTAATATTTGTTTAAGCTTGATGGAGGTCTAGGCAGGAAGCTATCTATAATAAGTAATAATGTATTTAATAATTAACAAAAGAATGCCCTTTAATGCCAAAGGACACATTAGATACTGTGAAGTGTTCGATTATGATCCAATAGCAGTTGGTTGAGTACAAAGATATGGACAATTTGACTTCTGCATTGGAAGTTACTGCATTCTTTGAAAACCACAGATATAGTTACCCAAGACCTGTTTCACGATCCGCATGTCCGGCCTTTTTTACTATTTTGACTAACGTATACCTTGAATTTGGTTCTCTTTCATTCCTTCAACTTTGGGGGGCACTTGTTACAGGCAGCTTTGCGTTTTGTTTCTTTCATACACATTCAAAACAAAACAAAAACACTAAGGCCCTTATGGAGATTGCCCTGTGCTTGATTTTGATGTCAACAGTAATTGGTGGATGTTAGAAGTTATGAGTATTTTTACATCTGCATATGAAATCAACATATTCTTGGATAACCACCAATCTAACTTCTCAGTGCCTAACCCTATTTGGTCTGAGAGGAATATTTTTGGACCTCCCCTGTTTCCCTCCATTAGTTTGGAGATTTTAAGACATTTCACCCCCATTAGTTTGGCGATAATAAGACGTTTCATCCCATTCAGGTGTCGAGTTTCTTCTGGGCGAGCGATGGCGAGCCTGTAATTAACTTGGAAGATATCGGCCTTCGGTCGAGATAGTTTTCTATCGAACAATGTACAAATTTAGCTTGAAGGAGGTCTGACTGGGCATTTTTTTCAATTTGGAGAAAATCTGGGGAAGCGTTTTTGTTAACCTAGGGGACAAACTAAAATACATTACTCGAAAATGGCAAAAGCAAACAAAATCCTCAATAATAGTTTAACATAATATAATAATAACCCACACGACGTCGGACCAGATACTGCCTAAGGACCGTCCCTCCGAAGATTTTTCACCTGCTGTGTTCGAGGTTGATAGCGAAAGTAGATACTGTGTTTCTGACTACTACATTTGAAGCCAGCACGTTCTTGAAAATCACTAATCAAAGCAAGTTATTATGATTATTATTGAACAAATTGCCTGCTTTTGGTATTTTAGAGCAAGGTATTTTAGTTTTTTTCCCTAGGCTAACACAAACACCTTCCCAGACTTCCTTCAAACTAAAAAATGCCCAATCACACCTACTTTAAGTTAAAATTGTACATTTTTCGATGGAACAATCTCGCGGTCGAAGCCCAATATCTTTTAAGCTACAGGTTTGCTATCGCTCGCTCAGATATAATCAACACCTGAATAGGGTGAAACGTCATATCACCAAGCTAATGGAATGAAATGTCTAAAAAATCTCCAAGATACTTTTCAACCTTGTTGCGTTCGCTCAGCCTCCAATGATATAGTCATGTTTTCGAACTTCTGCATTTCAAACCAAGGCATTCTTTGAAACCCTCAAATCAAGATCCTCAATGACTAAGGACCTTCCGGAGACTTTCCAGTCGTACTGTGTTCGGTCTTGATGTCAATGGTGTAGGCTTGGTTATCGTAGGACGCATTGGAGGGTGCCCGTGCTGGGGTGGGACCTCCGAAATAGGCGGTGATCTCCTGCAGGGTCTTGCCTTTGGTCTCCGGGATAACCATGATGACAAAGACGAGGTTCAACATGCAGAATCCGGCGAAGAACCAGTAGACGCCATAAGGGCCAATTGCATCCTGAAGAGGGAAGGAGACATAAAATCAAAACAAATCAAATATGTTTATACAGCCTTTAAGTATAAGTTATCAATTTTATACATTATATCAACAAATACATGTGGCACTCCAAGGACACTCACACTCACTTATACATGTAAGACGTCCGACTGAGCCTTATGAGAGAAACTCTTAAAGGCATCTTGCTTTTAACCTAGATTTATTTACATTTTTTACAAACTTAACCCTTACTGTACCAGCGCCGTACGACGTACGTCAGTAACAATCGGTCCTTGTAACGAGTGGTACCTGGCACTATGACTTGTAAATACTGCTTTGAGACCTTGGCAACACTTCTCAGAGTGTATCTAAGATCCCACGGGCGAGCTGGCTCAGTACTCGTCCATCTTTCAAGGTGAGAGAATGCTCTCTCGACTTTGAAGCCATTTTGGCCTCAATGCTTGGTACTGGAGGTTACATTTATAGTAATGCCCTCTGGTACAGTAGGGGTTAATACATGGTTAATTGATAATGAAAATTAAATAATTTATTTTGTGTAACATTTAGCATAATATAAAGACAAAGACTGCTCACCAGAAGTGGCTGAAATGTATATAAAGAGACAGACTGTTCACCTGAAGTAGCAGAACTATAATATAAAGAAAAAGACTGCTTACCTGAAGTGGCACAAAGAGAAGGGTGACTATGAAGGAGGAGCCCCAGTTGGTCATGGTGGAGATCCCACTGGCCGCGTCACGAACATCAGGGGTGAACAGCTCGCCTGGGGAAACAGTCCGAGGTTATAGCTTCTGGTTTCTCTCTCTCTCTCTCTCTCTCTATCTCTCTCTCTCTCTCTCTCTCTCTCTCTCTCTCTCTCTCTCTCTCTCTCTCTCTCTCTCTCTCTCTCTCTCTCTCTCTCTCTCTCTCTCTCTCTCTCTCTCTCTCTCTCTCTCTCTCTCTCTCGTTTTTGTATCCCTGGTGGTGGTGTGGACGACGTATCAAAGCTGGCCCCTGCTAATACAATGTACGTCATCCACGTTGGATCCAACGATGTACAGCGAACCCGGTCGGAAGATTTGCTTTTAAAGTACCAGCAGCTGATCAAGTCGTTTAAGGAGAAGTCATCAAGGATCATCGTCTCAGGAATCGTCCCCCGGCTCGGTGTAGAGAGCCGATTTTACAACATAGCCACCAGCACAAATCGTTGTCTAGCAAATCTCTGCAGGAAGGAGAACGTGGGATTCGTCGACACCTGGGACAATTTCTACTACGATGACTATTTGTTTTCGGATGATGGAGTTCATCTGAACCAGGTGGGAGCAGCACGTTTTGGGCGTCTTCTCAACGATGCGGTGACGGATTTTCGGAGAAGAAATCGACTCAGCACAGAACAACCAGGAAGGAGGACCGAAGACAGCGAGGACGGCAACCTACAAAGGAATTAAATACTAATCCGTCAAGAACCGCGAATTTGGATAAAGCTCCACCAACACGACCCATATTCAAAACCGCCAGGGATAACGACCGAGGACCGAGGACAGCCATGAATGTAAATGTAGATCCGACCAGAACCAAAAATTCGATGAAAGAACGTTCTGTGAGTTCTAAAACCGCAACTTTAAAGGTTTTCTATGCAAACGCTCGTAGCATACGCAATAAATTTTCAGATTTAGAGGAACTAGTGTTTACAGAAAATTATGATGTGATTGGCATAACAGAATCTTGGCTCAATACAGAAGATAGAGACTTTTTAGCAGAGTATTCACTTCCCGGTTATGTAATGTTTGAGAACAGCCGAATAAATAAAAATGGAGGTGGCGTTTTATTTTATATCAAAGAAAGTCTTAACCCGACCCTCGTGTCAAAACCTCAAATTGTGAACGTCGACACATCTTTTGTGCTAATAAAGAATAATAAAGGTACAAAAATAATACTTGCGTTAATATACAGACCTCCAGCTCAATCAGTGCAAACTGACCGAGAAATTTACGAACAAATTGCAGATGTAAGTAACTCACAAGATACCGTAATTTTTGGCGACTTTAATTTACCTGTGACCAAGTGGGGCGATACTCTTACTTCACACTCCGGACATGACTTGTATACGAACTTGCAAGAGAGTTCGCTTTATCAATTTGTTCGAACGCCGACCCGTGGTAATAACGTTCTTGACATTGTACTTGCAACAAAAGAAGAATTGATAGAGAATTTGAATGTTGGTGATGAATTCAGTAACAGCGACCATCGTACGATAACTTTCACTTTAAAGTTTACTAGTAACGAACCAAATAGTAGCATCGAAAAAGTCCCTAATTTCAAGAAAGCAAATTTCCATAAACTTAGAGCTATGTTTAAAGAAACTGACTGGAGCTTTTTAATTAACAATAACGACATGAATACATCTTGGAAGTTATTCGAAACCACTTACCTAAAAGCAGTGCAACACTGCATACCATCGAAAATACGGCGTCCAGGCCATAATAATAAGCCCAAATGGTGGAATAAAGATATTTCAAACTGCCTGCTTGCTAAAAAATTTGCTAATGATAGATTAAAATCCTCACAAAATGACGAAGAACGGGTGAAATTTGTAGAGCTACGACGCAAAGCCAAAAAGTTAATTAAGCAGAGTAAAAAGACCTTAGAGTTACATATTGCGAATCAAAGTAAAACAAACCCGAAAGAATTCTATAGTTATATCAGAAAGAAAAAAGTAGTTACTTCAACTGTTGGACCGTTAGTCGATGAAAATGGAGAATACACCAAAGACGAAGTACAAATGAGTAATGCCCTCAATACCTTCTTTGCATCAGTTTTTACAACAGAAGACCTCAGTGATATCCCTACACCATCGCCGATTCAGATTGATAATTCAGATGTTCTAAGCAATATCACCGTTACAGAGAGAGAAGTATTGAATTCTTTAGATAAACTCAAGGTAAATAAAACGCCAGGACCTGATACAATCTCGCCTAGAGTTCTAAAGGAAGCTAAGGATGAGCTCTCCAAACCACTGACATTACTATTCAATAAATCCTTGCAGTCTGGAACTATGCCTGATCAGTGGAAGCTAGCCAACGTAACACCGATATTAAAAAAAGGCAGCAAATCCCTACCCAGTAACTATCGTCCAATTAGCTTAACCTCAGTTGTTTGTAAAATGCTAGAAACGGTCATACGAGACAGACTCGTAAATCACTTAGAGGAAAATAACATACTTAAAGATACTCAACACGGCTTTCGTAAAAAACGTTCCTGTTTAACAAACCTCTTAGACTTCTTCCACGATATCCTCAACCTCTACGATGAGAGTAAAGCTGTAGATATTATATACCTTGATTTTCAAAAGGCCTTTGACAAAGTTCCCCACAAACGTTTACTGCTAAAACTAAAAGCGCATGGAATACAAGACGGTGTGTTGAAATGGATAGAAAATTGGCTCAGCAACAGAAAGCAAAGGGTAGTCATAAACGGTAAGGCATCTAAATGGACCAATGTAAGTAGCGGGGTACCCCAGGGATCGGTACTAGGACCAATTCTCTTTCTAATTTACATCAACGACATAGATGAGGGTCTCACCTGTACAATCTCAAAATTTGCTGACGATACAAAAATTGCAAATAGCGTACTCTCAAAAGAACAAGTTGACGATATGCAACACAATCTAGATAAATTGTCATGTTGGGCCCAAATTTGGCAAATGAGTTTCAATGCGGATAAATGTAAAGTACTACATGTCGGATACCTAAATGAGAAAGCAAACTATTCGATGAATGGCACTCAGCTTAAGAATGTAAACAGAGAAACCGATCTGGGAGTAACAATATCGAGTAACCTAAAACCGAGTCAACAATGTTCAGAAGTTGTTAAGAAGGCAAACAAAATAATTGGCTTTATAGGCAGGTCATTTGAGCATAAATCCAAAGAAGTTATCCTAACCCTTTACAATTCCTTAGTCCGCCCTCTTCTGGAATACTGCGTTCAATCCTGGTGCCCTTATTACCAAAAAGATATAAACAAGCTAGAACGAGTTCAACGTAGAGTTACCAAAATGATACCTAGCCTAAAGAACAAACCATACGAAGAGCGTCTTAGAGAATTAAATCTATTTCCTTTAACCCAGCGCAGATTAAGAGGTGACTTAATTCAAGTGTTCAAAATCATCAAAGGCATCGACAATATGAACTGTAGTAAGTACTTCACTATCGACCAATCTAATTACACACGGGGAAACGGTTGCAAAATTATTGGTAAATCTTTTAACTCGCACGAATCTAAGAATTTCTTCTTCAATCGTTAGAATGGGCTTCCCCGAAACGTTATAGACTGCATCACCGTTGATTCATTTAAACTCCGCCTAGACAAATATCTCTCATTAAACCCGCGACTGACTGTGTTTGTAAATGAATAACTTTATTTTATCCCCCCCTCAGTTACTAACCCATCTGTCCTCTACTAACTCCCTAATCCTGCCACGGACATTAGTTCCAGGGCAGTAATTCCCTTTCCAATGTTCCCTTACCCACTCTAAACCACTGTTTGGACACTTGATCCTCAGTGTTTTGGAGGACAAGCAACCTAGAAGGGTCACTAGACCTGTTGTTGCTTGATTTCCTTTGTACTCCTTTGTACTTTGTACTCTCTCTCTCTCTCTCTCTCTCTCTCTCTCTCAATGTGCAAGTTGTCACGCAATCTTGTAAACGAGGATTATTTCATAGAATCTTATCTTAAGAAACTATAATGTTTTTTATTGATGGTATTTTTTTATGGTAGCTTTTGCACATAGCTAAGGCATTGATATTTAGTGAATAACTGTAAGTTAACCTTTAAATGGCGGACCTATGGTATTTGAAAGTGCCCGCCAGGCGAAGATATTTTGATACATTCCTGACGAAAATTGTCATTATCCGATAAATATCATTATTACTTATTCATATGCGCCTATTTTACGTTTAATATGAAGATATAAACGTGTAACAGCAATAAAACAAGTGGGAATAGTATTTGGGGGTGAAAAAGACGGTGTATTGCCGACCGGTTCATTCATGAGAGGAGAGTCAGCGCGGCACACACCCTCCCTCTCCTACTTATCGATTGACACTGATGTCTTGCTAGTGAAGTCTCTCTCTTGCCACGATCTCTATATGCCTCCTCTTCGACCTTGAAACCGGGTGGGGGATATTGGGGCGGAAGATAAACCGATAAACAAGGAAATAAGAGGAAAAATAGGTGATAATTGAAGGGGAGGGGAAGGGAGTGGTTTGGACACATGTGGAAGAGTGATAGGAGGTATGGAAGGGAATTATCTCACTTAATCACATATTCCTTTGTTTTGAGTGCCACTGGGGTCTTTTAAAAGTATTTTTTTAGGCCTTGGATCTTAAGAGTCCCGTCGCCTTTGCCCAGTAAATTCTCTTACGAGTCTTGTTGCCGTTCCCAGGTTAACTATTGTATCACAGTATTGATTTTATGATTAGTCAAGTAGACCCATATGCCACATGGCCAAAACATTGACATTCTGCGCCCATATGTAACTTTTTGTTTTCTTTTCTTTTTTCTATGTGGGTGAGGGAGACAAAATGCAAAGCTGTCTGTGATGAGTGCCTCCCCCAGAGTTGAAAGAGTGACAGGGCCAAAATCAAGGAATGTTCGAGCCAAAATGTCTGGACACACAGAGTTTGAAGCAGTTTAAGTCATAGGATGAGGGAAAGATGGGTTCAGGGGGAGAGTTCCAGAGCTCAGCGGTTAAATAGAAGAAAGAATGGGAGTATCGTTTCTCGCATGAATTGGAGAGTTGAACTATTGCACCACAAACAATTACTGTATCTAAATATATAATTGTCTGCCCGCATCCTCTCTGTGGGGCGGTAAGTATAGGATATTAACCCTTTGGCTGCGGCCTTGTTTGGGCTATTTAGGGCATATTCAGGCACTCCTGAATGATAAATCAAGCATCTGCATTAAATGAAGTGTATTCTGCCGAAAACTAGGCGAAAATAGCTTCAAAATTACACCAGAACGGACCGTATACGTGGTCTGGTTCACCCGCAGTGATCCCAGTGAAACGCGGGAACCCCGCTATTATGTAACACTCGCTCGCTTGGCTGCACTTATGAGAGAGACAGAGAGAGACACGCGCGAGACACAGCCTAGCTCAGTGAGCCGCTCGGTGCTTAGAGGGTCGGAGGTGGGCCCCTCACACTCCCGCCCACTGTCACTTGATTTTTACGTTTTTTACAGGCTTTTAAAGCCTGGAAATTGCTGTAACTTGCCAAAACATTCCAGAACGTCACCTGCAGCGAAAGGGTTAAGGCAAGTCTCTCTCTCTCTCTCTCCTTCTCTTTCTGTCTCTTATGGGGGGTCACCGGATTTTTTATCTTTCTCTCCTTTTCTCTCTTTCCTTGGCTTTTATCCATTCGGCCCAATTCAGCCAACTCTTTTAAGACGTTTATCCCCATCCAGGTGTCAATTTATCGCTCGCCAGCATTGTATGGAGAAATTCGGCTTCGCCGGAGAAATTTTTCTATCGAAAAATGTACAAATTTAGCTTGCTGTCAAAACAAAAATATATACTGTATATGCTGACTCGCTACCGCTCGCCAGGAAAATATTGACACCTGGATGGGGATAAACGTCTTAAAATAGTAGGCTGAATGGGGCCGAATGGATACAAGCCAAAGAGAGAGGGAGAGAAAGAGAAAACAAGCAAGGTGGGCTCCCTTAAGGAAATCCCCCCAAACTGTACGTACCCATCATGATCCACGGAATAGGACCGTAGCCCAGTGAGAAGGAAGCGATGAATAGGATGAGTGAGGTGAGTGGTAGCCAACCCAAAGTTTCCGCCGCCTTGTCCTCGTCCAAGTCTTTCTCCAGGAAGAACACATCAAGGGCCACTGTTAATGGTAGAAAAAAAATAAAAAATCAATAAATAAATACATACTGTAAATAAATAAATATATACATGAAAAATACTACTACTAATAATAGTATATTCTATTTTATATTCTATTTTATTCTATATACTCAGGCCCAATCCCCACTTTTCCAATTGTTTTATTATTTTTATATATACCTGTATATATATATATATATATATATATATATATATATATATATATATATAATGTTTTTTTTTTTTTTTTTTGGGGGGGGGGGGCCGACTCAAGACAGAGACTAATAATAATAATAATAATAATAATAATAGTAATAATGCAAGGTAAACATAAAATATTAAAAGAATATTAATATACCCAATACACCCAAGGCCACTGGTAAGGGTAGACAAATAAAATTAATTAATACAAATACATAATGATAAAATAATAATATATTTTGTTTAAATAGTATTGAGGATTTTGCTTGCCTTTGCCATTTTCGACCAATGCATTTAGTTTGTCGCCTAGGCTAACAAGAACGCTTTCCCAGACATTCGTTCAACTAAAAAATGCCCACTCAGACCCCTTTGAGTGAAATTTATATATATATATATATATTTTTTTTTATTTTTTTTTTGTTTTTAAGAATATTTCGGCCGAAAGCCGATATTTTCAATGTTACAGGCTCGCTATCGCTCGCCCAGAGAAAAATCTACACCTAAATGGGGTGAAGCATCGTATTGTTACTAAAGTAATGGGACAAAACGTCTTAAATCTCTTAAGCTAGTGGAGTGAATCAGGGAAGGCCTATGAAGACCTCTCTCCGTTAAAATACTGTATGGTTAAAGTCACAGTTAGCTAAATTTACGATTTTGCCCGAAAACAGCCTAAATACGTGTTTTTGAGCTATCGTCTCCGGGCGCCACATTGTTTCTAATTCTCGACTGCCACTCAGTATAATATAAAGATACCCTACTGTATACTCTGCTTCTTTCAACTGACCCTTAATTACAAAGTTTCCATCAAGATTTTTCAGATATTTTTTAAGATGATTGTCGTGAAATATGGTGCTAATTAAATAAACTTGCTCTTAATATGATGCAGAGACATAGTGGTATCATATTTTTCCATTAAGTATCGAGAAATTAGCTGCTAAGGGATTCAATTTACCGTCAGATGAAATGAAACAGAGTATAGTTTGGACTTACCCAGCGAGATGATCATAGCCACAGAGAGAGTATTTGGGGTCGCAGTATTACTCTATGTTCTGGTTATCATTAGACGATTTATGCAATATAGTATTGCTCTATAGAAATCAAAGGGGTAAAAACTATCCCAATTAACTCCAAGAATGAAAAGGGTAAAAATTATCTCCATTGACTATCTAGGATTCAAAAGGGTTAAAACTGTCTCAATTAACTCTCAAGGAATCAAAAGGGTAAAAACTATCTAAATTAACTATCTAAGAATCAAAGGGGTAAAAAATATCTCAATTAACTCTAGGATTCAAAGGGGTAAAAGCTATCTAAATTAACTATCTAGGAATCAAAGGGGTAAAAAATATCTAAATTAACTCTCTAGGAATCAAATGGGCAACAACTTTCTCAATTAACTCTCTAAATTGAAATATGTCGTTTAATTATATCCAGAATAGACTCAAAATGCGTCATAATCCTCAAGGGGTTAACTTAAGGGGGTAGTGCTTGTGTTTTGGTCAATCTATTTATGTAATAACTTATTTTTTAGTTTCCTCGCTAGACCTCCATCAAGCTTAATAAAACACACCCTGGACCTCCTTTCAAGATTAATTTGTAAATTTTTCGGTAGACAAATTTCCCGGCCGAAGGCCGGTTCTTCCTAATATTACAACCTCGCTATCGCTCGCCAGGAAAAAAATGCCACCCAAGTGACACGAAATCTTAATATTGACAAAGAAATGGGGCGCAACATCAAAAATCGCCAAACTAATGGAACGAACGTCTTAAATTTTCAATATTAAACGGGCTAAACATGACGACGAAGGGAGTCCAGAAATGCGACCAACCCTCCCCTTAAGGTGTCATTTTGGACTGACCGAGTGAGATGATCATAGCCGTAGATGAAAGAGTTAAGAGCAGCTTCCTTCCCAGCCGATCCACGAGCACGGCAGCCACCACCGTCGCTATCACCTGAACAACAACCAAACATAGAGAATTAGAATATAACAACACATATAGCAGTAGAATATTATGGAGATCCTGTGGTAAGGGAAAGCAGCAGCCATCTTTCCCTTTGAACACCATTTGGGTTCCTCCTTTCATCGCTAGACCTCCATGAAGCTTAACCTTTAAAGTGCAAAGCTATGGTATTTGAAACGTCCCGCCAGGCGAAGGTATATTGGTTCATTCCTGACGAAAATAGTCATAATTGCCATATATATCATAATTATTTAGCCATATGCGCCTATTTTACTTTTAATATGAACCATGTATGAACATATGAACATTGAAAAGCAATAGAATACGTGGTAACAGCAATTGGCTGGTTAAAATTTTATATTTTTGCCCCGCGGTCGTAATCTGACCCAGACCGGCAAGAGAGCCACACCCTCCCTCTCTTGAGTCTCGCATGGTACTGAGACTCAAGGGGAGGTCCGAGACTGGCTTAGAGGGTCGGAAATACACTCCCCCATCCTCCCTCCTCTCTCCCAGCCGTCCTCGCACGAAAATACTCGATAA
This sequence comes from Paralithodes platypus, assembly GCA_032716605.1. Taxonomy (NCBI): domain Eukaryota; kingdom Metazoa; phylum Arthropoda; class Malacostraca; order Decapoda; family Lithodidae; genus Paralithodes; species Paralithodes platypus. The sequence goes on along the minus strand of CM064485.1, from coordinate 1,832,050 downwards.
ATATCAGGAATAATAGGGAAAATACCGGATAATTTAGGAGGGGGGACAAGGGAGGGCAATGGGGGGGGGGGGGAGACATATGGAGGAGTGATAGAAGGTATGGAGGGGAATGATCTCACTTAATCACATATTGCTTTGTTTTGATTGCCAGTGGAGTGGTTTGATAGGCAGAAATGTGGGCTAAGACTAAAATATATATCTTAGACTGAATCATTCCAAGTTTTATTATTGATTTACCTGCACAGCTCCCACAATAATGGCGTTCACGTCTTCGTCCATGGTGGTGTTGGCTCCCTGGAAGTAGAAATAGGGTACTTCAATTTTACTTTTTTTTCAAATAGTAATAAACTATTGCATTGCATAATACGGTACCAGTTTAAGAATTGTAAGAGTTTTAAATTTTTCCAATCCACTGTATTATTAACAATATCTCTTTCCTCGACGGCATACTTGCTTGAGAATTTTGAGTAATTTTCTCAACTCTCAACTTTTTTTAAAATTAACTCTTTGAGGATCATGACGCATTTTGATAGTTTATTCTTGCTATCATTAGACGATTTTATTCATCTTAGGGTGAATTTGTGGGGGCTAAGGAGTTAATTGAGATAGTATAAACCCCTTTGATTCCTAGATATCCTTCCTAGATTACATGAAATCATCTAATGATAACCAAAATATAATGTAACAATGTGTCTTGGATCCTCAAGGGGTAGATAATTCTGAGGTATAGCCTGTAAACCTTTAAGAATGACCGACTGAATAACAAGTAAACTACTTTGTTGGGCCCTATTGTTGTTGTCTCAGTCTATCTTTTGCATAAATTCATCTAGTGGCATGCTAGTGAGAAGGGGTCCAGAAAAAAAACATGCCTCCCCTTAACAAGCTAAGTGAATGAAACACTAGTACTCAATCTGAAGATATCGTTACTTAACCCTTAACTCACGGTGACCGTCATATGACAGGAGATATATTATTATGTTTTTTTACACCAACCAACTTCACCTCTAAACTCAATTAATGAAATCAACAAATACATGTGGCACTCCGAGGACTCGAACCCAGGATACTCACATCGAAATTCCGCACACTATGCATTACGCTATCAAGGCAGTTATAACGGGAGAGAGGAAATAGGCCACCCGTCATATGACGGATGCAATTTTGAGGCTATTATGAGCGCTGAGAGAGAGGCCAGGCGGGTGCATAGGGGGGCTCCAACCGCTCGCCATAGCGTGCGGGCAGACACTGAGGCCCGAGATACGGCTGTCTCACTCATGTGCAATGTCTCGCACAGCAAAAACAGCCAAAATTGCCCCTATTTTACCAATTTTGTCCTTCAGTTGTACGATCTTTGCAAGATAACCAGATGTCGTACAGGGATCATTCAGGTGTCATTGTAAAGCTCTATCATTGTACTTTCACGGATACATAATTATATTACGCTTTGGCTCTTGCTTATGCATGAAAAGAGCATGGAATGAGGGTAATTTTCGGCAATTATGCCCGTCTGGCACTACGGTGATGTAAACAAGACAGCCCACAATAATTGAGTTAAGGTTGAAAAGGACGGCGTGACTCCACTGAACTGCTGGAAGGACATTAGACCCACACAGATATTAAGGAGCTTCAAGATGATCTCTATGAAGCATAAGAAAACACCCCTTGATCCCCATCCGAGATAAATTTGTAAGACCGATTCCTACTAATTACAGCCTCACTATCGCTTGGCAGGAAAATAATGACACCTAAATGGCACGAAAGGTCTTGGTATTGACAAAAAGATGGGGCAAAAGGTCTTAAAACCGCCAAACTAATGGGGCAAACATCTTAAAATCTCATAACTAATATGGTTAAGCATGAGGGAGAAGGGGGTCTAAGCGGATGAAACACAGGCACTCACACTGAAGATATCGTTAAGGTTGAAGAGGACGGCGTTGACCCCACTAAGCTGCTGGAAGAACATGAGGCCCACACAGATCATAAGGGGCTTCATGATGTAAGGGGCGGTGAGGTCCTTCAACGAGACTTTGCTCTTGGCCGCCTCCTCTTGAATCTGACGCAGGGCATCCAACTCTTGTTCAACGTTGTAGTGCTTTCCTGGGGCGTGGAGAAAGCGAGTGGTAGCGAGACAGCATATATATTTTTTGTTTTAACAGCAAGCTAAATTTGTAAATTTTTCGATAGAAAAATTTCTCCGGCAAAGCCGGATTTCTCCATACAATGCTGGCTCGCTATCGCTCGCCAGGAAGAAATCGACACCTGGATTCATTATAGGTAGGCCAGAAATTGTGACCACTAACCTCTGTAACTCAAAAACGAGAGTATTTGAGCTAATATTTTCACCAACTTCGAAGAGTCGGCCAGGGAATAGGTGTGGATATTTGCAGCCCATTTCCTTTAGCCCCTTTTGAGTTACAGATGATGGAGGTCCCGATTTCCGGCCTACCTATACTGAATGGACTATGTAACGTTATGCACCAAGTCCTCACAGAAAATATGAATAATCAGTCGAGCATTGTTAGTCATTCATCTGTCTGTCGTATCATGCTTAAACATCTGGACTGATATACTGTACTGTTCCAGCAAAATTAGTGGACATTTGTATGGGAAACATTTACCCATGACTTTTAGATCTATTTCATGAGATGAATGATTAATCCAAATTATCAAATAGAATGATTAATCCAAATTATCCCACACAGATGATACAGGGCTTCATAATGCGGATTTCTTTCCACACTGACTTCAAAGAGAGGAGCCATGGATATTAGCACTGTGGCAAAGCACAGTCTAACGTATGCCTCCCACACCTTACCTCTAAAATGTTGGAGCACTGCCCTCGCCTCTTGCACTTTGCCCTTGGTCAGCAGGTATGCGGGGGACTCCTTAGCCAAGAAGAAGCACAGGACGGCGAAGACAAGAACGGGGATGGTACATACGCCGGCCAGTCCTCGCCAGGATGTCATGAAGGCACCCACCACATAGGAAAACAATATCCCAGTCACCACCATCAGCTGAAAGGCCGAACCTGCAAGGAAAATTATATTTGGAAAGGCTCATTAATCCTCATGTGGTAGATCCCTTTGAAGCTTCTCTTGAGGTAGACTAATATATCTATGTATGATCTGTGCCCCATGAATATTCTTTCCTCTCACTTAAACATTAGGCTACCATGGTGCGGTGGGAGTATGAACATGATTAGATTAATATCCAGTATTCGACAATGGATAATAAGTCGTAGGCATGTGCATAAACCTTTAACTGTCTTGGTGGTGTAATGGTTAAGGTGTCAACAATCTGTGTGTAATAACCCGGGTTCGAATCCTGGTGGATCGCACATGTGCTTTCATTAATTTCATAGGAGGTGTTTGGTGTTGTGGTGAAGTTAATAAAAAATAGATATACTGATGTATGTTTGTGTTTATGTTTTTCTATGCTCAAACTCTACCTATACATAGGCTTACATTCTTTGATTCTATTGCTCAACACAACAAAGTCAGGAGTTCTTATTCCTAATGGCGAGTGAAACAATGAGACAGTTGAACGCTTCAACCGGCTTGTTCGTAGTCGTATACCTTCATAAACGTATGGCGCCTGGTTATCTTCTCATGGTCCATTGTAGGCTAACTCCGACACCTCAAAGTCACATCGCTACTGTCTCGTCTCATCTCACGATCTCTGACAACTCTCTTTCACGCCACCTATTGATCTTCTCACTCACTAAAAAAAAAAGTGAAAAGTTAAAGGAAGCTAATTTTAGAGCTAACCACCCACCTTACCTAACATTCCTCTAATATCGGCGGAAGCAATCTCTCCGATGTAGCCAGGTAGGTTGATGCATTGGAGGCCAGTGTACACTCCGGCGATCACACGACCACTGATCAACATGGCGAAGTTCTGACCGAAGGCTGGGGAAGTTGAATATGATTAATTTAGTTTTACATCCATATATTTATCATTTTATCTATCTATCTATCTACAGTATCTGTCTCTACCTATTAATCTGTCTTTCTTTCTATAAATCCATCTATCTTATACGAATTGTCCATGTTCAACATAATAAACCCACCTTGTGGTAGAGTGAAATTCTATCCATTGTGTATTTGTTCTAAGTTGCAATGAAACCTTTTATGAAATAACAAATGATTTAACTAACCATCTACCAATATTATTATGCTCTTATTCCCTATTTGTCTGTACATGTTTTTCTCTTAACCATATGTCAGTCTATCTATCTTATCTATATATCCATCTAATTCTAATCACAATATCAAAGTTCAAGGCAAAGGCTGTGGAAGGGGTACATATGAGAGTTACTTGTGAATTATTTCGGTATATGAGGACGATTTCTTTACTTTATTCGGACTAATAGTACACTCTAAAATATCTAGGTTGTTAAGGGGGTATGTAAAAGGTATATAAGACCATTGGGTATGTTGATAGTGTTTTATCTTGCTATCCTTGTATTAGCGGGGTTTAATACTGATAACATACCTTGGCATGGGTAGATTATTGTTGGAAATTATGCTTAACCTACTTGCTCTTCAATAAGTGCCCAGACCTCTCCATGCCAAGTTAATATAGGATGCCACCCAAATGTAATGATAATCTAACCCTACAAAGATCATATCTCATTACCAATGAGTGGTCACACCCAACTAAAGTTGCGTTCCCAATCTTACGAACAAAATAAAAATAAACCTTCACTTACCAATTAATGCCCAGGACCCGACCATGAGCAGGACCGAACCCAGCATGGTCCACCTCCTTCCTACGGATTTAATGACCAGACCACCAATGGGCCCCGCCACCAGGGCCCCCAGGTTGAGGGACGAACTGAACCAATTGTATTCATCCTTCGTCAGCGTGAGTTCCTCGGGGTCCATGGTGTTGTTCATGAGCATGGGTCCCGCAGGAGACGTGTACCCCAGACAGGTCCCAAAGCTGAAGGCCCCCATCGTTACTGGTTGGTTGTAGGGAAAGAAGGATTATAGATTAGTTATTCGTGTATATTTGTATTTGATAGTGACATATAACCTGAATGTAACAACGATAGTAGGGTTGGGTGGTGGCTGATAATGACCGTGTTTGATGGAGGAGCAATAATGGTTTGATGGTTTCACAGGTACGCCACTACGCCGCGGTAGCCTTGTCCGTTTCCTAGTCATTCAGGTGTGACTTTAACCTCATGACACAGGGACAAGTGGCTTTATTCTCCACATTTGGTAATGCACAATATTAACGAAAATTAGGGGACGGTGTGAAACAAGCTGTGGCAAAATATCATACTGATCCAACAGTTTGTTAATAAGTTATTCCCGATAAACGATGCCTCACGGCCTCTGAAACCCACAGTAATTTCCCATAAGAGTGCAAAATGTTCCAGAATTGTTGCCAGAAAAATGTTGATCATCGAATGTTGACTATAAAAGCTCTCGTGTGATACCAGGTTAAAACTTAAAACGTACCTGCCAGAGCTGTAATGTACTGTATGAGGTGGGCTGGAGGCTTGTCATTCACCAGCCGAGAAGTGGACTTGTGGGTGTCGTCCATCTTGATTTAATTTAGTTCCCCTGGTAGTTCTATAGATACCTGGAAAACAACAGAAAACGATTCCTATGAATTAAGGGAGCCCAACTCGCTATTTTTCTCTTTCTCTCCTTCTCTCTTTGGCTTGTATCCATTCGGCCCCATTCAACCTACTGTTTTAATACGTTTACCCCCATCCGTGTCAATATTTTTCTGGCGAGCGGTAGCGAGCCATCATATATATTTTTTGTTTTGGCAGCAAGCTAAATTTGTACATTTTTCGATAGAAATATGTCTCCGGCGAAGCCAAATTTCTCCATACAATGCTGGCTCGCTATCGTTCGCCAGGAAGAAATCGACACCTGGATGGGGATAAACGTCTAAACAGTTGGCTGAATGGGGTCGAATGGATACAAGCCAGGGAAAGAGAGAAAAGGAGATAAAAATAAAAGAAAGCCGGTGACCCCCCTTAATAAGAAACATAAACAAAATCGTCAATTATGTTTAGTTATCGCTATAGTCTATTTATTATAATTAGGCCAAATACCTTGATCATTTACCTTTACAACCAAATAACAACTAGAGTAGGCGAGCTAATATCTCTACCATTTGGGAAGAGTCAGCCAGAAAATTGGTATGGAAATTTACAGCCCATTTGCTCTACTCCTTTTTCCCTGACCACATAAGTACTTACCTAACTGTTCTTAGCCCTTACAAAAAAGCATGACGCATTTTGTTCTGTATTCTGGTTATTATTAGACGATTCTATTCAGATTGGGAAGAGCATAAGGAAGTCAGAGGGATAATTGAAATAGTCTTCACCCATTTATTTCCCACAGAAGGAATAATAATAATAATAATAATAATAATAATAATAATAATAATAATAATAGAAGCATTATATGGAAGTCGGAGGGTTACTTGAGATGGTCGTTACCCTTTTAATTCCCACAGATCCTTCCTGAGCTGTATAAAAGCGTCTAATGATAGCCAGAATAAACAATCAAATGCGTCATGATACTCTAGGGGTTAAAGGGAGATTTTCACGAAAGTGTATTTTTCTTCTCCCTCATGTTTAGCCCCATTAGTTTTTGAGATTTTAAGACGTTCGCCCCATCAGTATGGCGATTTTAAGACTTCGCCCCCATTTCTGTCAATTTGAAGACCTTTTGTGCTATTTAGGAGTCGAATTGTTTTCCTGGCGAGCGATAGCGAGCCTGTAATTTCGGCCGGGACATTATTTCTACCAAAAGATGTACACATTTTTCTGGACTGGGGAGTTTTGGGGGTATTTATTTTAAGCTTGATGGAGGTCTACGGAGGAAACTAAAAACCTCCCTTTAAATAAGAGTACCTGAACACCGGAGACACCATTGAGGCGGGGTGTGTGCCTTATCTAATTAGCTTCATGACGGTCTGGAGGGACGATGTTATTTAGCTTGAAGGGAAGTGTGTCGAGAGGGAGGGATTTTGTTAAGCTTGAAGTGGGTCTAAGGAAAACAAATCAAAGATGCTCAGCAATAAGGAAAACTCTTCAAGCCCTCCTTAATACTGACAATACCGCCTCTCGGTACCGTAGAGTAGCCCGGAGATAGCACTGAGGCTGGCTGTTGAATACAATGCGGTATATGATAAAGAGCTCTGATCGCCCACCAACAGCTTCAGGAGAGCGTCATAGAGATAGTGTTTATTATCAGTCAAGGGGGGTCTTTGGGGGGTCAACCACCACATGTTTCGTCCCATTAGTTTGGCGATCTTTATATAAGATGCTTTGCTTCATTTAGGTGTTATTTTTTTTTTTTTTTTTCCTGGCTAGCGATAGCGAGCCTCCATTTTAGGGAATAACTAGCCTTCGGTCGTGATATTTCTTTGCAAAACGCCTACATATATATATACTGTATATTATACAGTATATATATAATATATATTATACACTGTATATATACTATATATATATATATATATATATATATATATATATATATATATATATATATATATATATATATATATATAGCCTAAATTGATAGATATATAGATATATATATTTTTATATAAGCTTGAAAGAGGATTTGTAATATTGGGGGGGGGGGTAAAATGAAGAGGGTTTAGCGGACAAACTATAAAGAAAAAACAATTCTTGGAACAAAAATCAAAAGCCTCAATCTATTTAAAAGGAAGCACGCACACACACACACACACACACACACACACACACACACACACACACACACACACACACACACACCCGTAGCCTAGTAGGTAGAGCTCTCGTCTCACACACGAGGGGTCGGGGGTTCAATCCCCGGCCGGGCGGAGAAAAATTGGGCTTGTCTCCTTTCATGTGTTAGCCTCAGTTCACCTAGATGTAAATAGGTACCTGGAATAAGTGGACGACGTTGTGACGTCCCATCTGGGGTTGGCAAAAATGGTACAAGGCGAGATGGGTATCATATGGTTCACCTAAGCTGATGGCTACCTAAGCCTTCGGGCGAGACGGTACCGTCTATAGTGAGAATGGTACCATACAGATCCACCCTAAGCCTTCGTTTCCGATGTCGCCAATTGGCTAAAAATACAGACTACACACACATCCACAGCCATTCCAACGATACATATAACACCTACACATATAGGAGGCGGGAAATAACGAGCATGCTCACTCCCGCAATACAACTAGAGTAAGTACAACTAGAGTAAGTACACACACACACACACACACACACACACACACACACACACACACACAACGTCGGATCAGCTGTGTTATAGAGCATATCTCATGAAATATCTCTTTCCATTTTATCAATGTCTAAAGCACATGTTATTGCATGATTGATACTGCACAGTTGTCTTGGTTTGCCATAAATGTTGATCTGAAATAGTAAACAAAGCCATGTAAGATATTATAAGGTTAGAAGGTTGATGGCAAACCCTGTCGCCTCTCTCTTGTGGTTGTGATAAAGGAATTAGACAGCGGGATTCGAATCTGTTTTGATATTACCTTTATCTAGCTTACTCTGATACGTTTCGTACATGATGAAGTAATGTGAAGACAGTATTTTATATATATATATCACATGAGTGTAACATTTGTCTATCCTTATAAATCTATCAATAATTATTCATATTTATTCTCGTTAATCATATATACTTATTGGCAGCTCAGTTCAGGCATTTTGGCTCGAATGTCCCTTGAGTTTGCCCTGTCACTCTTTCAATTCGGAGGGGGGGGGGGGGGGGGGGGGGGGGGCGGCACTCGCTGCGGGCAGTTCTGCCTTTTGTCTCCCTCACTCACATTGGAAAAAATATATATATATATATATATATATATATATATATATATATATGGCAACACTAGTGGTACCGGCCCTAAAGGGAAAAAGATATCTTTGTAAAATAGTGTACGGCCAACGTATGAAAATATTCCATCTTGATTTTTACTTTCACAGTGCATTATTCGACAGCTTGCCATTATTTCTACACTTCATTATGAAGCTTATGGTGCTCATACAATTACTCATACCTCTTTAAATATCTGCCAATCTTTGTAACTGCTTTCACAGCATGGAGTGCTTAACAGAGCTACTGAGAATCATAATGATGGCCAGTGACTCGACTCTTGAAACTCTTTGACCGATTGTGTTATTCTATGCCCTTGTAAACGTCACAAAGGTCGGAACTGCCTCTCACCACCACCATCCAAAACACGAATGTATTTATATTTACATTTATATGAAACTGACTACTAATATTGCACATAGGAGGTATATTGTATACTAACATTTATGATAATGAGGGTAGCTGACCTCGTGAGCTGTGCCCCTTATCATGATCTGGTTCAACGTCTTGTGGGTTACTAGGATATTTGGTTTAATTATTATTGAGGTGGGTTATTAGGATATTTGGTTTAATTATTATTGAGGTGGGTTATAAGGATATTTGGTTTAATTATTATTGAGGTGGGTTATTAGGATATTTGGTTTAATTATTATTGAGGTGGGTTATTAGGATATTTGGTTTAATTATTATTGAGGTGGGTTATTAGGATATTTGGTTTAATTATTATTGAGGTGGGTTATTAGGATATTTGGTTTAATTATTATTGAGGTGGGTTATAAGGATATTTGGTTTAATTATTATTGAGGTGGGTTATTAGGATATTTGGTTTAATTATTATTGAGGTGGGTTATTAGGATATTTGGTTTAATTATTATTGAGGTGGGGTATAAGGATATTTGGTTTAATTATTATTGAGGTGGGTTATAAGGATATTTGGTTTAATTATTACTGAAGATTTTGCTTGCTTTTGCCATTTTCGAGCAATATGTTTTAGTTTGTCGACTAGGCTAACCAAAAACGCTTTCCCAGACTTCCTTCAAACTAAAGAATGCCCACCCAAACCCCATTCAAGCTAAATGTGTTGTCTCTGCCGAAGGTTTATTTCTTCTAAGTTACAGGCTCGCTCTTGCTCGCCTAGAAGAAAACAACCACCTGAATGGGGCTGATCGCGTCGTCTTACCGCCATAATAATTGTGTGAAGCGTCTTATTACCACCAAACTAATGGGGTGAAGCATCTAATTATCGCCAAAGTAATTGGGTGAAGTATCTTAAAATCTTCAAACTAAAGAAGCGAAACAGGGGAGGGCCAAAAAGAGCTCCCCGGGTCTAAATAGCGTTAAGGGGGGTCAACGGCTTTTTTTTCTTCATCTTCCTCTCCTTTTCTCTCTTTCCCTGGCTTGTATCCATTCGGCCCCATTCAGCCAACTGTTTTAAGACGTTTATCGCCATCCAGGTGTCGATTTCTTCCTGGCGAGCGATAGCGAGCCAGCATTGTATGGAGAAATCCGGCTTCGCCGGAGACATTTTTCGACAGAAAAATGTACAAATTTAGCTTGCTGTCAAAACAAAAATATATATATGTTGGCTCGCTCCCGCTCGCCAGGAAAATATTGACACCTGGAACACACTGTCAACGTCTTAAAACAGTAGGCTGAATGGGGCCAAATGGATACAAGCCAAAGAGAGAGGGAGAGAAAGAGAAAAAAAGCGCGGTGGGCACCCTTAAGGAGAAAAGATCGTGTTATCAGTCAAGGGCCAAGAGGCGCCTGTAACATTTAAGGGATTTTTTTTTTTTCTGAACCCCCTTCTATTTCATGTTTAGTCCCATTAGTTTTCAAATATTAAGACTTTCGCCCAAATACGTGTCAATATTAAGACCTTTCGTATCATTAAGGTGTCGGATATTTCCAGTCGAACGATAGCTAGCCTGTAATTTTGGAGGCCGGGACATTTTGGAGGCCGGGACATTTTGGAGGCCGGGACATTTTGGAGGCCGGGACATTTTGGAGGCCGGGACATTTTGGAGGCCGGGACATTTTGGAGGCCGGGACATTTTTATACCGAAATAAATACATGAACAAATTAGCGTCCCCTTAACTTCTTGTCGTATCATGTAACTCATCTGAAGGGGAGAAAGGTATTATTTACTTTTTTGTTTTATATTTATTATTTTGTTATTAATATATATATGTACTTGTGTTTAGTTTCTTCCATACTGTAGACCTCTATCAAGCTTTAAAACAAAAATCCCAAAGACCCCCCTTCGAGATAGATTTGTACATTATAAAATAAATACCCCCCAAGATAAAATTGTATCCCGTTTAATGATTTAACTGATGAATCCTGTCATTTAACTGATTTCTCGATATTTAATGAAACAATGTGAAACTAATACGTCGGTGCATGCCTAGTTTTCTTAAGCAAGGGGCTAGTGGCTGGTTAATTTATGTTTGTATTATTATTATTATTATTATTTATTTATTTAT
>CM064485.1:1755692-1815692 GCA_032716605.1 Paralithodes platypus | reverse complement strand
GTCCTGAATAATGGTAACATCTTTACCCTGCAGACGTTTCTGTACCTCATTAAACTTTGAATATAGGTCTGCCAAATAGAACAGAGCATTCTTACACCTTTTCAGCTTTTCACATAGAGATGGGTCTACATCTTTTGAAACGTTCCTCACCTAGCCATTCATAGACCCCCTAGCCATTTATCGACCCCCTTTCGACCCCTGGCAATTCATTGACCCCTTGGATGGTCGATATCGACCACTTTGGGAACCCCTGGCTCTAGCCCATCTTTACTGTTCCTCTGTCTGTTTTGTCTTGTGTTCTATTCATCTTATCCTCCTACCGGTTATCCTTCTTTGGTGTTCTGTCCATCTGTCTAGCATGTTTACTGTTATTCTGTCTGTTTATTCTTGTGTTCTGTTCCTCTCATCTTCCATCCTCTTTTTCTATATCTTCCATTTAGTTTGAGTCTATTCTTTGTTGGTCTTCTATCCTCATTCCCTACACTGTACAATATTTAACACTTTTAATTGTAACAAAACTGGTACATCTAAATCTAAACATTGTTCTTAGGTTTATCTATTCAAATAAGAACACAAACGATTAGAACACTGTTTATGTGCATCATTCTTGCTACAATCAAGTGTTTATTTTACAGTGTGTCCCTGTTCCTGTTATCTCCATTGCCTATCATTTACTGCTCTTCTATCTCCATCTGTACCCCTATTTCTTTATTCCTCTCATTTCCATCATCACGCTATTCCTATCTATCCATCCTTCTGTTCCTCTATGTGTCTACCTTTTATTATAGTTATCTCATTTTCTTCCACTTCTGGCGTGGAGGATGTTCACCCACCACACTTGACAGCACTTTCTGTTCCGGTATAAAGTCCAGTCACCTGGTCAGTAATCGCCGCAGAGATCCCACATAGCCGTAGTAGCTCCCCGGTGCACTGAGTCAAATACCGTCTTGAGATCAACATAGACTGCAAGCAGCCCTTTTTTAAACTCACGTCGGTGTTCCACGAGAACCCGGAGCGCCAGAATCTGGTCAGTTGTTGATTTATTGGGTCTAAATCCAGAATGCTCTGGTCTCTGCTCCTTCAGTAGGTGGCCTCGGATTCGCATCAGTAGAATATGAGCGAAGTACTTGCCTGGCACACTGAGCAGTGTGATACCATGGCAGTTATTGCAGTCCTGTCGGTCCCCTTTCCCTTATTCCAGATAGGGGTGATCAGACTCCTTTTCCAGTCAAGGGGAATAGTACAGCACTCAGGACTGCATGTAACCCACTTCCCCGGCCACCATATTTTGTTCCCACTCCCGGGACCCCCCTATTACGCTACTCTCTATATACTGTAGAGGCACTCTAGTCATGATTATATGGCCTTGACTTGCCACGTCTGAAGTGTGTCTTACAAAATCCCAATATTACTGTTGATAGTGGGATGTTGTTCACGCCGTCAGTGTTATATCGTGTTAGTGTTATCAAACGATCTCCAGGGTGTGTAGACCAATTACATATACTCCTATGTGACTGGCTTAATTAAGGGGAGGTTTGTTTGTTTGTTTTTCTGGACCGCCTTTTCCCTAATGTTAGCCCCATTAGTTATTAGACATTTAAACGTTCGCTTCATTAGTTTGGCGATTTCAAGACCTTTTGTGCCATTTAGGTGTCAACTTTTTCATGGCGAGCGACAGCGAACCTGTAATTTTACTGGAAGCGGCCTTCGGCCGGAACGTTTTTCTACCAAAATTGTACAAACATATCTCGATGGGGGTCTTGCGGGTATATTTTATATTTGATGGATGTCTTGGGAGGAAACTAAATAAAAAAAGAAAATTAATATAATAAATGAACAAATAAATACAAATCTCCTCTTAACTCTTCCAATAATTGATTACGCATATTTGCAATATATTTGTGTTATCATTAGACGATTTCATGCAAGTTAGGAAGGATCTCTAGGAATCAAAGGGCTAAAGACTAACTCTCTATCTATCTATCTATCTATCTATATGCTCAGGCCCAATCCCCATTTTTTCATATTTTTATTTTTATTTTCTATTTAATTATATTTTATTTTATTTTTTCTTGGGGGTGGCCGACTCAAGACAGAGCAAGAACAGGGAAAACACAAACACAACATAAAACAACGAACAAACAGATAAAAACACAAATTCACACACATCTAGGTCAATAACTCTCTAGCTCCCATAATTTATTCTTAAACTGAATAAAATCGTCTACTATATATATACTTCATGGAAGCTAACTTGACAGAGAAGCTATTTATATATTATAGTTAAGAATATTATGTTGTTTAAGCAGTCACGCGATTGGTAACACTATTGCCAATATCCTGATTGTAACAGTCACAACCCTTTCTGAACGTCAATATTAGTTTTAATTTACGGTCTAATTATCGTATTTTTCAAGGTTAATACGATACAAGTAAGAAACCATAATGTCTAATAAGGTTTTCAATCATGCTAAAATTCGGTCATCTACTGTTAAATTTAAATATATTTTGTATAATGTGTGTAAAATATGCAATTTAGCATACATTCTGGTCCCATTTCGTGCCTGTTCTCGCGAAAACAGAATTGCCATCGAAAATAGTTGATCTACCTTCATGCTAGCGAATACCAAGGCAAAAGACTGTGTTGGAGGTGTAATGGTTCAGATGCTTATGTTCTGGGTGTGGTGTCCCGAGTTCGAATCCCGGGAGGACCATGCATACAAATAAATGTTCTTGACCTCTTGAGATTTTCTTTATGCAATTATATACATTTAACCCTTTCAAGATCCAATACCCATTTCTGTTCTGTTTCTAGTCATTATTAGACGATTTTATTCAGATTAGGAAGGGTATATGGAAGTCAGAGGATTGATTGAGATAGTCTTTACCCTTTAAATACCCACAGATCCTTCCTAAGCTGCACAAACTCGTCTAATGATAGCCCAATTAAACTTCTAAAACGCGTCAGAGCTTCAAGGGGTTAAGGTAATGTTCAGATGAAATAAGCTATACATTAAAACATATACAGTATATTGTTTATTTATTAATATTTAGCTGATTTGATCTGAACATGAATCTAAAGAATAAATACAAAATAATAAATAATAAGAATAAATAAAAAATAAATAAAGAAAACCGCAAGAGCTCACTAACAAATTATCTTTATTATCTAAATCATGTCACATATTGTTTATCTCGTATGAGTACAGCAATCAATGTGTTATCATCTAGAGTGATTCTTTTTGACTACAGGACTGATATAATGATAGCATACCTTAAGGGACCCCACCTCGCTTTTTTCTCTTTCTCTCCCTCTCTCTTGGCTTGTATCCATTCGGCCCCATTCAGCCTACTGTTTTAAGACGTTTACCCCCATCCAGGTGTCAATATTTTCCTGGCGAGCGGTAGCGAACCAGCATAGGCCTATATATTTTTGTTTTGACAGCAAGCTAAATTTGTACATTTTTCGATAGAAACATTTCTCCGGCAAAGCCGGATTTCTCCATAGAATGCTGGCTCGCTATCGCTCGCCAGGAAGACATCGATACCTGGATGGGAATAAACGCCTTAAAACAGTTGGCTGAATGGGGCCGAATGAATACAAGCCAGGGGAAGAGAGAAAAGGAGAGAAAGATAAAAAAGGCTGGTGACCCCCCTTAACAGTCCTTTGGGATCATAGGCACGTGAGCTGTGGTTTATTTACATGTGTGCCTTTGGTACCGTATTACCAGTTTAATTGGGCTATAAATAGATGATTTTATATAGCTTAGAAAGGATATATGGCGTAGGGATGCAGCGACCCCACCGCCCGCCACTTCGGTGGTGCAGTCAGCCTCTGTAGCAGTTACGGTGACTTCTTGTTACTGCCTTATTGTAGCAAGGTTAAGGCTGGTTTGGTACGATTTCGCCAGGTGCAAATGCTCCAGGAGGACTTCGTTGAGTCTTGCTAAAGCTCGGTTCACACATACACGAATTAACGTCCCGTCCGTCCCCGACCTCTTAATTCGCCTGCAAACGGGCAAGGACGCCGGCAAAATCGCCTATGATCGGTACAGGGACGTGCGGTGTCGCCAGCACACGGGACGCGGGGGCCTAGGCGGCGACCTTTTTGTGCAATGCACAAAATGTTCGGCGTGGGCCGGGTCAACTGTCAGAAAACGTGTTATGTCGGGACACCCACGGGAGCAGTCGGCGTCTAGACGCCGACTAACGGGATGAGAACGGCGGCATAAAAACGTTGGAAGGAGAATCGGCGATGTGGCACTGTTGCGTCACGTGAGCTGGTGACACCGCACATCCGTATACCGACCATAGGCGATTTTGTCAGCGTGCTTGCTCGTTTGCAGGCGAATTAAGGGGTCGGGGACGGACGGGACGTTAATTCGTGCATGTGTACCATGGGGCCTCCAGATTGATGCCATCCTGCCTATTTTCTTGGTCGGTGACGGATGGGACATTAATTCGTGCATGTGTGAACCGAGCACAAGAGACTGTTAGCGCTATACCAACATAGGCCATTGTGATGATATGATGGGGCTGTGTTGTGGTAAGTCTTTATTGTAGTGTGTTACAGTAGGCTAAAGAGCCTAAAACCACGCTCTCTGTGGATGAAACGGCCTTTAAACTTGTATGTATTTATGTATGTATAAGGGAGTTGAAAGTTATATACTGGCCCAATCAAACCTCTGAATTCCATATACCCTTCTTACACTGAATAAAATCGTCTAATCATATTCAGAATATACTGTAAAAAATCGTCGCACGCCTAAGAAAAAGGTGTGTGTGTGTGTGTGTGTTATATATGTGACCTTGGGGCAAACTGCATTAAAATGTATACTAACATAACAAATTAAATACAAATTACTCGAAATAACAACACATGAAATACAAATTACTCGAAAGTTCCAAATCAATCAAAAGTCCTCACTAATATATATATTTTGTTAGCACCACAATAACCCCCAAAGCATCAGATCAGCTAGTGTTAACCACAAGTCCTTTATTACCCATTGGTACATTACTGAAGATGGTTGCAAAAATACTAGTCTGCAATAGTGATGGCAATAATACACACACACACACACACACACACATATATATATATATATATAAAAGATTACCAAACATATAAATAGCCTACATTTAGATAGCAGCACAACATTGTTCCTACTGACACTATTGCATCGGTCAAATAGTCGAAGTGTTTGTTATCAATTATTTAATAACATTATTATATCTAAAAGTTGAGATAAGATGTTATGTAAAGGTTTGACAGATAACAACCTTGACAAGGGCACAGTTAAGGACCCTAAATTATACTGAATTTGTTGATGATTGTCAGATAATGTAATGTGTTTACTGAACTAGTGAAGGTGATCAAAATATGGCTGTTATGTAGAATTTCGGAAAATACAGTATACTTTAGCATTTATTCATACAAGTGCATACAAATATAGGTCGACTTAATGGAATATTTATAATAATGATACTACTAATACTACCACTAATAATAATGCATGTATGTATGTACTGTATATACTCAGGCCCAATCCCCACTTTTCCATAATTATACCCTTCCTAATCTGAGTAATATCATCTAATAATACCCAGAAAACGGAAGAGAAAACAGAAAAGAAATGAGTAATCTGAACTTGAATTGGTTAACCAACATAAAGATTCTCACCAATGCAAATGTAAACCCAACTCAAATAGGTCACAGGTCAAAGGTCATACGTAAATGTTCAATATCGAAGTCAGTTAAGGGCGGATGGTTGTTTTTCTGCCCCCCCCCCCCCCCCTTCTCTCTCATGCTTAGCCCCATTAGCTTTCAGATTTGGCCTATTAGTTTGGCGATTTTAAGACCTTTCACTCCGTTTCCTTGTCAATATGTAGACCTTTCGTTCCATTTAGGTTTCGATCTTTCCTGGCGAGCGATAGCCAACTTGTAATTTAAGAGGAACTAGCCTTCGGCCGGGATATTTTTCTACCGAAACATTTACAAATTCTTCTAGAAGGGGGGATCATAAAAATGTTTTTTTTAAAGCTTGATGGAGGGCTAGGGAGGATATTAAAAATATAACAAATCAATTAATATATCGATCAATAAATAAACCCTTCCCCCTTAAGTAATATCTCTATTATTTACTCATATCTCACCAAATAAATTAAGGGGGGGGGGGGTCCGAACCCCTATCTCCCCCATGATTATCCCCATTACTTTTGAGATTTTAAGACATTCTCCCCATTCGTTTGGCGATTCTAAGACCTGGTGTGCCATTTAGGTGTCGATTTTTTTTTTTTTGGGGGGGGGGGGGGCGAACGATATGGAGCCTGCAATTTATTAGGTGCATTTTTATACCTAAAAATGCACAAATTTATATCAGAGAGCACCAACAAATCTAAAGTTCATAAAAACAATGAATAACTTCTTAAAAATTTCCACTTTCCAATTGTCAAAGGTTAAACTAATAATTCAGAGTAGCAGTGTTAAGAATGCATTTTTCTTTTCAAAGAGACGAAAACTGCAAATGTTCTTTATTAGTCATAGAAGTATCATTTTAGAATATATAAATATATATACATAAACTTAATCTCAATGTGTATATAATACACCTACAGTATATAAACACCCACACATACATACGTAACAACACATACACATTCATAAACACAAACAGGTAAGCTCATCAGTACCCCCTTAATATTTCGGATAGCAACATTCACTATATTATATCACTTACATATTTTCCTAAGACTCATTCACACATCATATAGCGTTATACCCAACTTAACCCCTTCTGTACCGGAGACGTCTTTTTTATTTGATTCTGGTTACTTCAATCGATTTTCTATAGATTAGGAAGGATATTTAGACATTTTAAGGCTTCAAACTATCTCAATCAACCCTGTTAATTACCACAGATCCTTCCTAAGCTGCACACAATCGTCTAAATATTGCTAGAATAAAATATAACACACATCGCTGGTACAGAAGGGGTTAAGGGTATGCAAGCTAACCTGGCAGACATTGGTAACGCTGCTTTTCTATACATTTGCATAACCCTTCTTCCTCATGGTTAGCCCCATTAATTTTCAGATTATAAGACGTTTGCCACATTAGTTTGTCGATTTTAAGACCATTCGCCCCTTTTCTCTGTCAATATTAAGACTTCGTGTCATTTAAGTGTTGATTTTTTTTCCTGGCGAGCGATAGCGAGCCTGTAATTTAGGAGGAACCGGCCTTTGGCCGGTAAATTTTTCTACATAAAAATGTACAAATACATCTTGAAGGGGTGTCTTGGGCAGATGTTTTTTAAGCTTGATAGAGGTTTATGGAGGAAACTAAACAAAATAATAAAAAGCTCCATAAATGAACAAATAAATACGCCCATCTCCCCTTAACCTTATATCCTGGCTGAAATTAGACGATGTTATACAGTTTAAGAAGGATCTATGTTATTCAGAGGGTTCATTGAGATCGTATTTACCCCTTTGAGTCTCAGAGGTGGATCATTAGTTAAAGAATATCGTCACTCTAATGGTAACCAGAACATGCTGAAAATGACGGCATCGTGCTGAAGGGGTTAAAGTCTTGGGCAATTTGACTTCTGCATGGAAATCAACAAAGTCCATGATAAACACAAATATAATTACTTAATGCCTAAGGACCCGCCTAAGGACACTAGTCAAGCATATGCAATCAATTTTGATGTTAGTAGGCGTGGTTAAGGGGGGTCACCGGTTTTTCTTTTTACCTTTTTCTCCTTTTATCTCTTTCCCTGGCTTGTATCCATTCGGCCCCATTCAGTCAACTGTTTTAAGACTTTTATCCCCATCCAGGTGTCGATTTCTTCCTGGCGAGCAATAGCGAGCCTGCATTGTATGGAGAAATCCGGCTTCGCCGGAGAAATTTTTCTATCGAAAAATGTACAAATTTAACTTGCTGTCAAAACAAAAATATATATATATGCTGGTTCGCTACTGCTCGCCAGGAAAATACACCTGGATGGGGGTAAACGTCTTAAACAGTAGGCTGAATGGGGCCGAATGGATACAAACCAAAGAGAAAGGGAGAGAAAGAGAAAAAAAGCGAGCTGGTCTCCCTTAAGAAGCGGTGACTCCTGTATTTACCACCAACACATAATTGGAAAATCAACAAAGATGTTCTTAGGTAGCAATAAGATAGATGTAGTGTAGGGGATATGGGTTGTAGTGAGAGATATTCTTAGGTAGCTATAGGATAGATGTAGTGTAGGGAGTATACGTAATGCAGGGGGTATGGGTTATAGCGAGATGTAGTATAAGGCATAAAGGTGTTAAAGAACAAATAGGGATGTAGGGAAGAAGTGGTCTGCCTCGTATGGGCCAATAGGCCTTCTGCAGATTTCCATTGTTCTTATGTTCTTATGTTCTTAAATCATAATGCCTAGGATCCTCCGGCGACCTTTCACCTCGTGCTGTGTTCGCTCTTGACGTCAATGGTGTACGCTTGGTTATCGTAGGAAGCATTGGATGGTGCCCGCGCTGGGGTGGGACCTCCGAAGTAAGCGGTGATCTCATGTAGGGTCTTGCCTTTGGTCTCCGGGATAACCATGATGACGAAGATGAGATTCAACACGCAGAAGCCGGCGAAAAGCCAATAGACGCCGTAGGGGCCGATCGCATCCTGAAGAAGGTTTAAATTAACTGAGTTGCATAATGGTTAGGCTTTTCCTACCACTACTTCCATACACTTAGCAGCATATTTCGTTACTAAATATGTGTTGAATTAAATCATGAATGGAAAGGAAGGCATGTGAAATGATCAGAAAAGCTAAATACTGAAGAGCTTTCATGTATCGGAAAGATATATCTTTTGCATCAATCAGGAAGAATAATGACAAGTACAATATTGTATGCGGTTACTATGGCGCTCATTGCCTCCTGTGTCTCATATACAGTATATCCATTTCCAAGAGAGGATAGGGAGCCATAACAAATATAGAGAAACTGCTCCCCACCGCCACTCTAGATACAACTGCATCACTTTATGTTCAGTACTGAAATTTCTGACAACTATTAAAGACCATGATACCTGATCTTTTGACTAAAAACCTGTTTATAGTTAGCAAATATTAGAGACTACTGGGTGCGTTGACGCGTCATCCGTAAGACAATAGGAAATTATAGAATGGCACGTCATCACATCAACCATAAGGAATAGTGTTAATTTGAACTGACTAGGATATCACCGAGCTACACAACCAGGGATACAGGGATTCAATGTTTGACCAGGTAAAGCTCCTCTAGATGTGGTGCCCAGGTTATTGCCCCGAGAATTTGGGAAATAATGATGACTATTGACTAACATATACAGTATAAGAGAAATACTGGTCACCTGAAGAGGCACAAATGTGAGGGTGACGATGAAGGAGCAGCCCCAGTTGGTCATGGTGGAGATCCCACTGGCCACGTCACGAACATTGGGAGTGAACAACTCGCCTGGGGGAAACAGGTTGATGTTATTGAAAAGAAACTGATGAAAGTAAGGTGGATCTGTTGCAGGGTCTAGAGAGAGATAAGGTACACTCGGATACCATGGTTTCTAGCCCACTCATACGAATTCGTGGACCCCATATGTTTTTCTTCATGCAACTATAGCTATGTGGATTGAATTTTGAATGGAAGCTGCTTTTCAATAATTAGTATATATAGTTTTGTAGTTGATTTATAGAAAATTATATACGTAAATTCGTTTCCACAGATATATTTCCATAATTGGAAATAGGTGAAGTCCACGAATTTGTGTGAGTGGGCTAGAGACTATGGTATCCGAGTGTACATTCTAGGACATTAATCATGGCATTAGGTTTTCCAAATTATCCCGAACTGAATCGATTCTTCTCATTATGTTTGATCTAATATTTGCATTTCGCAGATTTCTTTGTGCAGTTCGAGGGTTCATAGTGGGCCCAAATGTGTGTCTTTGAGTGTACAGGCGGTAAAACTAAAGTCAGTGCTATTAGTGACAGTGGTATGATTTAGGCTGTTTTTGTTGATGGCTAGGTTTAACATATGGGAATCCAATCTCACAAGCCCCGGTGGTCCAGACAGGACTCGAACCCGGTCTGTCCATTAGCCGGGTCCATCTACATGACCCATTACCCACCATGCCAAAGGGTTTGCCCCAGTGTTTTAGCATCTTCTATGTTTATTATTATTATTATATATATATATTTGTTCGCACATTAGGTGGGGTTGTCATTAAAGGTTCAGAATTAAAATTAATTATCTTTTTCTTTTAGCCTCTTAGTGCGCAAGGCTGAATATAAGCTATTACCGTTATCCAAGATATAATAACTAGAACACAAAGTAAGTCACCCATTATGGTTCAAGGTATGAATCAGTAGTGTAATGAATAAGTGTAATAAATTAGTAGTTTAATAAATAAGCTGTAATAAATAGTGAAGATAGTGGTAGCTATGTCAGTGAGTGTCTCTTGCCCCGTTCTTAATAAAAGAGAAAGTGGAGCTCACTTCCTCATTTCCGCTTTCCACCAACTTGCAATCCTCAATCGTATAAATCCAGTTGCTATTGTTTTTTTCTTAACAAGAGAACCCCATTAGGCGAATGGATTATTTTGTCATAAGATTTTTCTTTCTCAGGTCTCTCATGTAAAAAATAAAAATACATATTGTACTACACATCAAAGTAACACCCATCATGATATACAATTTACTACACATCAAAGTAACTCAACCATCATGTGTTATACTTTACTACACAACAAAGTAACTCAATCATAATGTTTTGTTCTCCCTAGACCTCTATCAAGCTTTAAAAAAAAAAAAAATCCAAGCCCTCAATTCCAGCTAAATTTGTGCGGGGTTTTTTCGGTAGCAAAACACCAAAGCAACTAACCCATCATAATCCAGGGTATGGGACCATAACCCAATGAATACACGGCAATATAGACGATCAAAGAGGTGAGTGGTAGCCAACCCAGAGTCTCCGAGGCCTTGTCTTCATCCAAGTCTTTCTCCAGGAAAAACACGTCGAGGGCCACTGTAGGGATAATTATATATATTAATTGATATACAGTATATATATATATATATATACAGTATATATACAGTATATATATATATATATATATTTTGTTTGCGTAAGAGGCTGGTGTGTGGGGTATGGGTAGGTCGTGCATGTATAGATTGAAAAGATTTGGTGACAAGACGGATCCCTGAGGGACTCCGTTTGTGAAATTTCTGATGTTTAATGACTGGCCAGCAAATCTTAAATGGGCACATCTGCCTACTAGATAGTTGGCCAGCTATCTTTGTTGTGTTGTTGTGCATGTTTGTGTTAAGAATATTGCATTTTGTTTGTAAGGTTCTGGTGGAGAATAGCATCAAAAGCTTTACTAATGTCAATTGTAACGAGAAGTGTTCTCAGTGTTGACCTAGCTGAATTGATGCCACCAAAAGCTTTTTGTGTGAGGTATGTGAGAAGGGTGTCTGGAGTGTAGTGGCCTAAAGCCGTGTTGTGATGTAGCTAGGGGAATGTGTGGTGTGGTTAGTTGTAACTCGGGTGAGTTATGCAGCCTGGTACAAAGGGGCTCCTTCAGTTTAGGTACAGTTAACTTCCTTCCCTTCTATTATTTATTCTGTTCTATTGTTTATTATATTCGATTCTGTTTCATATACCTTGTACTGTACTATGTCTCCCTCTCTATCTATCTATCTATCTATCTAAAAATTATGTTGTGTGTGGGGGTCACTGAAAAATCCCTCTATTATACAAGATCAAACACCAATACAACTACTTTGTACAGTACTTACCAAGCGAGAGTATCATCACTGTTGCTGATACTGTTAACAGCACCTTCCTACCCAGTCTGTCTACTAGCACAGCAGCCACACCGGTTGCTAGTACCTAAACAAACCAAAATAAGAAACAAAAACAATATTTACATTAATTATAATAATAGTAATAATAGTAATAATACTAATATAATAATAATATTAATAATAATAATAATAATAATAATAATGACAATAATAATCATACAAATAATAATAGTAATAATGATAAAAACACGTGTGTAAATTCACTAAAATCAAAACAAATACATAACTAATTCCTAGCCAGTCAAGATGATACGCCAGTTGTAATTGCAAGGATAGTACTGCAATAATGTCCAAATACATCTCCTTGCAAATTATAACAACTGTACGGTCGCGGTAATAATTCATGTCCCAGCTGTCATTACGTTTGGCTTTCTCTGTGCTGTATTTATGTCTGTCAGATGTTGAATAGGGTGGGTAAGTATAGGGAAATGTTTGTATATTTTACTCAATATAAAGAAATTAAGCTTAGATATTGCTGACACCAATTATTGATCAACACATACTTGGTGCCGAGATATCACTTATTAGCGCGACTGTACCCTGTTCCAAGTAGGTAAGCCAGAATTCGTGACCCCTAAGCTCTGTAACTCAAAAAAGGCTAGAGAAAATGGGCTTTAAATTTCCACACCTATTCCCTGGTCTGACCCTTCCCAAATGGTAGAAATATTTGCTCGATTACTCCAGTCGTTTGTGAGCTATAGAGGTTAATGTTCAAGAGTTTTGGCCTACCTATTTGGAACAGGGTATAGCGTATCATCTTGACTGGGTAGGAATATGGCAAAGCTATATTAACCCCTTCTGTGCCGGAGGTGTGTTATTTTATTTTATTCTAGCTATATTTAGACGATTTTGTGGAGCTTAAGAAAGATCAGTGGCAATAAAAAGGTAACCCTTTTTATAGTTAACTAGTTAGATAGTTAGATAATTCGAAGTTTGTTAGTTGCTGAATAAAATCGTCTGATAGTAACAAGAATAAAATTAAAGAGACATCGCCGGTACAGGAGGGGTTAATAATAATACCGAATAATATGGGGTTTATCTAGGTGTATAAGTCTTTATGTTGAGTAAAGTTATAGATCATTACAGCCAGTCTATCTCATGCCGTGTTCTCATCTATATCATTAATCAGAATGAGGAAGAGAAGGGGTGCTAGTACTGTTCCTTGGGGAATTGAGCTTTTGACATCCGAAGGCTCAGATATGGTTTGGTTGACTGCTACTGACTGCCTTTGGTTCACAAGGAATTTGTGTATCCACCTTCCAATTTTCCCTGTTATCCCTTTTGCTTTGAGTTTGTGTGCAATTATACCATGGTACTAGCCTAAAGTCATAACCTAATCTCACTTAACTTACTCTAACCATTACAACCAGTGTAAATCAACCAGTACTAACCTAAAGTCATAACCTAATCTAACCTAATCCAGCCCCAGGGGGCAATGGGGCCTTCATCTATGGCGGAGGAAAAAAAATATGGCCCACATACTACTACGTGTCTTATAAGGTGACAAATAGGGGGGACGGCGGTAGATTTGTGGACCAGCAGCCATTAGTATAATTATGAAAAAAGCCTTGTTATTGTCTTGGTGTAACACTGCCGAGGCTGGTGAGGAGCGGATAAGTGCCACAGGGGGCAATACTAGTCTTACCTGGGCGCTGTTATATGGCCACGCCAGAGTCGGCCACAGTGTTTACATGGTGGGGCAGTGTTGTGACAGGACTTCATTATTCCATAGTTCAAGTTGCCTTGCCTATCCTAACGCCCCCTAAGCATTTCAACTAGTGCTAAATCAACCAGTAACTTAACCTAGTCTATCCTAAGCCACCCTAACCATTTCAGTCAGTCAGTAGCCAGCCCTTACTCCCACACGGGGTAGGGAGGGTCAGCAAGAAACACAAGAAAGGAAAAAGAGGTGACAGAAAAGGAACACACATAACAGTTCGCCATTTCAACCAGTGCTAAATCAACCGCTACATGACTACAGACGAAGTAATACAAGTACTCACCATAACAGCTCCCACAATAATAGCGTTGACATCTTCATCCATAGAGGTGTTCGCTCCCTGGAAGACGAGAAAATGTTGAAGGGGAGATGGGCGTATCTGTTTACTCATTTATGGATATTTTAATGTTTTTTTTTAGCTTAAGGGAGCCCATCTCGCTTTTTTCTCTTTCTCTCCCTCTCTCTTTGGTTTGTATCAATTCGGCCCCATTCAGCCTACTGTTTTAAGACGTTTACCTCATCCAGGTGTCAATATTTTCCTAGCGAGTGGTAGCGAGCCAGCATATATATATTTTTGTTTTGACAGCAAGCTAAATTTGTACATTTTTCGAGAGAAAAATTTCTCTGGCGAAGCCGGATTTCTCGATACAATGCAGGTTCGCTATCGCTCGCCAGGAAGAAATCGACAAATAGATGGGGATAAACAGTTGGCTGAATGGGGCCGAATGGATACAAGCCAGGGAAAGAGAGAAAAGGAGACAAAGATAAAATAAAAGCCAGTGACCCCCCTTAAACAAACACCCCCTATGACCCTCCTTCCAAGATATATGTGTACAAAAATGAATACCGGAATATTATGATGTATTCCAGCACAATTGAAGGTCTGACCCTAACTGCCTGAGGGGTGGTGGACTAGTAATCTGTCGGGGGTATTGTTGTCTTCTGAGTCTGTCTTCTGGAGGAACTCGTATTGCGGCTTGCTTGGAAGTTGGGCGAGGTGTGTTATATAGTCCGTTCATTCTAGGTGGGGCAGAAATCGTAAACTCTAACCTCTGAAACTCAAAAAGGACAAGAGTAATCGAGCTAATTGTTCTACCAAATAGGAAGACTTGGCTAGGGAATAGGTGTGAAAATTGACAGCTCATTTGCTCTAGCCCTTTTTGAGTTACAGAGGTTAGAGGTTGCGATTTCTGCCCAACCTAGAATGAACGGACTATATAACACACCTCTATAAGGACTATAGTATTAGATTATGGTTTTGTTAGGTATAAAATATATGGGTTATAGAAGATGGATGAGGTGAGGTGATAGTTGTAGGTTATGGTTGAGTTAGGCATAATATATATATATATAGAGTATGGAAGGTAGGTGAGGTAGTCTAGTTTTATTAATTTCGCTCTAACACCAAACACCTCCCAATGAAATTAAGGGGAGGTTTTTAGTTTGTTTCCTGGGAGGTTTTTAGTTTGTTTCCTACTCCTCCCGCAATCTTAAAATGTCACCCCCTTGCCACCATTTCAAGATAAATTTGTAATTTTTTCGGTAGAAAAATGTCCCGGCATAATTACAGGCTCGCTATCGCTCGCCAGGATAAAATCGACATCTAAATGGCACGAAAGGTCTTAAAATTGACATAATGGGGCGGAAATTCTTAAAATCACCAAACTAATGGGGCAAACGTCTTAATATCTCAAAAGCAATGGGGCTAGACATGAGGGAGAAAGGAGTCCAGAAAAAAAAATATCAAGTGGAAATCTCCCCTTAATGAAAGCAAGCATAATGGTCCACCGTGATTCGAACCTGAGTTACCACATACATATTTTAAACACTAACCATTACACCATCAAGGCAGTTAGACATCTTAAGGCAAACTAAAGAAAATACTCGATCCAAATCACTAATGACAACACCAAAAATCGACACTCCCAGTAAATATATCGTTAAGGGAGCCCACCTCGCTCTTTTTCTCTGTCTCTCTGTCTCTCTCTCTCTCTTTGGCTTGTATATATTCGGCCCCATTCAGCCTACTGTGTTAAGACGTTTACCCCCATCCAGGTGTCAATATTTTCCTGGCGAGCGGTAGCGAGCCAGCATATATATATTTTTGTTTTGACAGCAAGCTGAATTTGTACATGTCTCGATAGAAATATTTCTTACGGCGAAGCCGGATTTCTCCATACAATGCTGGTAGAAATCGACACCTGGATGGGGATAAGCGTTTTAAAACGGTTGGCTGAATTGGGACGAATGGATACAAGCCAGGGGAAGAGAGAAAAGGAGACAAAGATCAAATAAGTCGGTGACCCCCTTAAACCGTCCAATCCCAGCGACACGGCTACTAGCCGTCGTAGCCGTCAGTAGATAAGTCACTCCCCAGTCCCAGCGACGGCTATTATCAGTAATGTAATTTCCTTGGAACTGCCTGTATCAGGCTGTACCTGGTACCACAACCATTTTAGCACTGCTCTCGATATGGCAACACTTCTCAGCTTATATAAGACCCTCTGAAGGAAGTACAAAGGAAATCAAGCAACAATAGGTCTAGTGACCCCTCTAGCTGCTTGTCCTCCAAAACACTGAGGATCAAGTGTCCAAACAGTGGTTTAGAGTGGGTAAGGGAACATTGGAAAGGAACTACTGCCGTGGAACTAATGTCTGTGGCAGGATTAGGAAGTTAGTAGGGGACAGATGGGTTAGTAACTGAGGGGGTAATAGAATAAACAAACGCAGTCAGTCGCGGGTTTGATGCAAGATATTTGTCTATGCGAAGTTTAAAAGAATCAACAGTGCTGCAGTCTATAATGTCTCGGTGAAGCCCATTCCACAAGTTGACAACTCGATTGAAGAAGAAATTCTTAGATTCGTGTGAGTTAAAAGATTTACCAATAATTTTGCAACCGTTTCCCTGCGTGTAATTAGATTGATCGATAGTGAAGTACTTACTACAGTTCATATTGTCGATGCCTTTAATGATTTTGAGCACTTGAATTAAGTCGCCTCTTAATCTGCGCTGTTTTAAAGGAAATAGATTTAATTCTCTAAGACGCTCCTCGTATGGTTTGTTCTTTAGGCTAGGTATCATTTTGGTAACTCTACGTTGAACTCGTTCTAGCTTGTCTATCTTTTTGGTAATAAGGGCACCAGGAGTTAACGCAGTATTCCAGAAGAGGGCGGACTAAGGAATTGTAAAGGGTTAGGATAGCGTCTTTGGATTTATGCTCAAATGACCTTCATCTCTTGAGGTGGAAGGTTGTTCTATCTTGCCATTTTGGCCACATTGCTTGGGACTGGGGGGGGGGGGGGGAGGGGGACTTTTATTACTGTATCCTACGGTACAGTAGGGGTTAATGAGAACGCCAAACCAGGGGCACTCACAGTAAAGATATCATTAAGGTTGAAGAGAACGGCGTTGACCCCACTAAACTGCTGGAAGAACATGAGCCCCACACTGATACTAAGGGGCTTGATGATGTAAGGGGCGCGCAGGTCCTTCAGGGAGACTTGACCCTTCGCCGCCTCCTCCTGTAGCTCAATCAGGGCCTGGAGTTCGGGCTCAACGTTGTAGTGTTTTCCTGGGCCAAAGGAAAAAGTAAATGAGTAAATAATAAATATAGGTATGCCAGAAATCCTGACCCTTAAGCTCTGTAACTCAAAAAGGGCTAGGTGTTTAAATGGGCTGTACGTTTCCACACCTGACCCTTCCTAAATGGTAGAAATAATAGCTTGATTAATCTAGTTGTTTTATAGTCATAGAGGTTAGATATTTATTAAACCTCCTTGATAGGGTCTATACTCTGCTCTAAACCCACCCTGCAGACTAGCTGTTTCTGTTTATGTCTTACCTACATAGAGCGTAATCCAGCTATGCCTCACAAACACCTCCTCCTCCTATCCATTTCACTACACTAAACAATCACACCACTCTTCTTTCCAATACTATACACCCCCCCCCCAAAAAAAAAAAATACATACATAATATAAAATAACATGTTTAATTTGGCTCTCTCACTCAACTTTGGGAGAGACACTTGTTGCAGGCAGCTTTGCCTTTTATCTCCTTCATACACAGAAGAAACAAAAATAAATTTGAACGAATGATCAGCCCACACTTCACTAACCTCTAAAATGCTGTAGTACCGCCCTAGCTTCCTTGACCTTGCCCTTGGACAGCAGATATGCGGGGGACTCCTGGGCCGTGAAGAAACTGAGGACGGCGAAGATCAGCACGGGAGCGGCACACACGATCGCTAGCGCTCGCCAGGAGGTCATGAAGGCTCCCACTATATACGCGAACAGGATTCCACTCACCACCATCAGTTGAAATGCTGTGGCTGGATAAGGGATTGAGGCCTTAGTGGGTAGAAAGATAGATATATATGCCTTACCTAAAGTTCGTCTAATATGCCTTAACTAAAGGTCCTCTATTATGCCTTACCTAAAGTTCGTCTAATATGCCTTACCTAAAGTTCCTCTAATATCCCTTACCTAAAGTTCCTCTAATATGCCTTACCTAATGTTCCTCTAATATGCCTTACCTAAAGTTCCTCTAATATGCCTTACCTAAAGTTCCTCTAATATGCCTTACCTAACGTTCCTCTAATATGCCTTACCTAAAGTTCCTCTAATATGCCTTACCTAACGTTCTTCTAATATACCTTACCTAAAGTTCCTCTAATATGCCTTACCTAAAGTTCCTCTAATATCCCTTACCTAAAGTTCCTCTAATATCCCTTACCTAAAGTTCCTCTAATATGCCTTACCTAACGTTCCTCTAATATGCATTACCTAAAGTTCCTCTAATATGCCTTGCCTAACGTTCCTCTAATATGCCTTACCTAACATTCCTCATACACTTTCAACCCTTTCAACCTTTAAAATGACTATGTGTCTGGTGCAAAGTCCTGCAAGATCAGGGCAACGTCAACAGAATTATGGAAATGACGCATCAAGGCGTGGACAGCCCCGTCTTTTTTTAACATGTCCAAGAAAGTCGGAACGGTCGGCCCTGGGTCACCGCCATCACTAGGCGGCCGTATGACGTGGGTGAGCCGCAATAAAGATGGCGGGAGGTCCACGTGGACAGAGGGGGGGCGGTGCCATTCTGGAGGTGTGCAAACGCAGGAAAGGATGCAGCCGTGATACCCACTCATGTGTCTTGCCAGGGACGCTCATAGAACAACCCTGGATCAGCCAGGGGACGTGAAATAGACATGTGTGTCGGTGGTAGAATGGAGGAATGAAGGGTCAAACTTTGAGGACATTGCAGTCATCCCTCGGTCATTCGTGGTGACCTAAGGCCACCTGATGGCAAGGGCAAGGTCAGGTGCATGCCAAACACCATGGTCGCTGCACGGTCTCCCATATTTGGTCCCGACCCAAAAATCAGTAATGTCGGCCAAGGACGGCTAATGTCGTATTAAAGTCGAGTGTATGAACGGGGCTTAACATGCCTTACCTAACGTTCCTCTAATATGCCTTACCTAACGATCCTCTAATATCGGCGGAAGCAATCTCTCCGATGTAGCTGGGCAGGTTGATACAGGTGAGGCCAGTGAACACCCCGGCGATCACACGACCACTGATCAACATGGCGAAGTTCTGACCGAAGGCTGGGGAAGTTAATAGGATGATTTTAGTTTTGTATCCATATACAGTATATACAAGCAACACAAAAATATATCCACACGATATAACAATAATATAATGCAGCGTCAAAGGTTCCACCAAAACTACATACTCAACCATACAAACAAAACCACTTACCAATAAGAGCCCAGGACCCGACCATAATGGGGACAGAACCCAGCATGGTCCACCTCCTCCCAACGGCTTTAATGACCATACCCCCCAAGGGCCCCGCCACCAGGGCCCCCAGGTTGAAGGATGCACTGAACCAATTGTTTTCTTCCTTCGTGAGCGTGAGTTCATCAGGGTCCATGGTGTTGTTCATGAGCATGGGGCCCGCAGGAGACGTGTACCCCAGACAGGTCCCGTAACTGAAGGCCCCCATCGTCACTGGAATAGATGTGATAATTTGCCGCCCTTTTACTCTAGCCTTTTTTGAGTTACAGAGGTTAGGGGTCAGGATTTCTGGCCAACCTATAATGAATGGACTATAGTCGTGGTTAGCTATATGGTTCTAGATACAAACAAAATGGACCACTAACCTCTATGACTCAAAAACGACTAGAATAATCAAGCTATTATTTCTACCAATTAGGAATGGTCAGCCAGGGAATAGGTGTGGAAACTTACAGCCCGTTTACACACCTAGCCCTTTTTGAGTTACAGAGGTTAGGGGGTCAGGATTTCTGGCCTACCTATAATTACTAGACTATACTCGTGGTTAACTCTATGGTTTTAGATAAAGAACAAAAAATAAAACACTAACTTCTATAGCTCAAAAACGAATAGAGTAATCAAGCTAATATTTCTACCATTTATGAAGGGTCAGCCTTTATAGGTGTGAAATTTTACAGCCCGTTTACTCTAGCCCCATCGTCACTGCAGGGTGTGGTTAATTAACACTATCTGGTGCAACGTCTTGGGGGTTATGATATTTTGCCTTTTTCGAACAATGTGTTTTGGTAGAAACTGTGTTGGTGGTGTAATGGTTTAGATACTTATGTTCTGGGTGTGGTGTCCCGAGTTCGAATCCCGGGAGGACCATATGCTTTCATTAGTTTATTCAAGTACATTGGGGTTTGTAATGGATGATTAATGTTATGGGGGGTCACCTGCTTATTTCATCTTTCTCTCATTTTCTCTCTTGCTCTGACTTGTATCTATTTGGCCCCATTCAGCCAACTGTTTTAAGACGTTTATCCCCATCCAGGTGTCGTTTTTTTCCTGGCGAGCGACAGGGAGCCAGCATTGTATGGAGAAATTCGGCTTCGCCGGAGACATTTTTCTATCGAAAATTGTACAAATTTAGCTTGCTGTAAAACAAAAATATGTATATGCTGGCTCGCTGCCGCTCGCCAGGAAAATATTGACGCCTGGATGGGGGTAAACGTCTTAAAACAGTAGGCTGAATGGTGCCGAATGGATACAAGCCAAAGAGAGAGGGAGAGAAAGAGAACAAAAGCGAGGTGGACTCCCTTAAGACAACCGGGTGTTACTTATACCTGCTAGAGCTGTGATGTACTGTATGAGATGTGCTGGTGGTTTGTGATCCACCGGACGGGAGGTGGCCTGGTGTGATGCAGCAACCATATTGGTTTCCTTAGTTACCCTGAAAGGAAAACGGGATTATTAATGTTTTTCTGTATGCAATTATAACTATCTGGATTGACCTTTGGATGGAACTTTTTCTTTCCGAGACATAGTTTATACAGTATATATAGCATTGTAGTTGATGTGTAGACAATTGTATTCATAAAATCGTTTCCACAGATATACTATACACTTCCATAGCTAGACATAGAAATAGTATATACAGGTATAGCATTGTAGTTGATGTAGGCTATAGACAATTGTATTCATAAATTCGTGTCCACAGATATACTATAAACTTCCATAGCTAGAACTAGAATAGTATATATAGTATTGTAGTTGATGTATAGACAATTGTATTCATAAATTCGTTTCCAAATATATACTATAAACTGCCATAGCTAGAAATAGGTGAGGTCCACGAATTTTGCTATGAGTGATTGTACAACTCCAACTTCCTTACAGCCTGAAACTCGCAAGGGGTCGATATTGTTAAGGGGGGATGGGTCGTTTTTCTTAGACCCATTTCTCCCTCGTGGTTAGCCCTATTAATTTTGAGATTTTAAGACGTTCTGTCCATTAGTTTGGCGATTTTAACACCTTTCGTCCCATTTCGTTGTCAATTTTAAGACCTTTCGTGCCATTTAGGCGTCGATTTGTTGTGGTGACCTATTACGATATAATTTTAAGAGGAACCTTCCTTTGGCCGGGACATTTTTCGACCGAAAAATGTACAAATATATCTTGAAAGAGGCTCAAGCGGGTGTTTTTCTAGGCTTGATGGAGGTCTAGCGAGGAAACTAAAAAATATATGAATAGATGAATTAGCCCATACAGTACCGGCACCGTCCTTTTAACATTATTCTGGTTACTATTAGACGATTTGTTTCAGTTTTAAAAGGGCCTCCAGCAATTAACAAGTTTCGAAATATCTCACTTAACCCTTTTTACTACCACAGATCCCTCTAAATCAGCACATAATCGTCTAATTATAGCCAGAATATAAATTAAAAAGGTGTCGCTGGTACAGAAGGGGTTAATAGCAAAAAAAAAACAGCCACTAGCCCCTTAAGAGGTGAGGATCGGGTTTACCTGTGTGTGTGGCCAGGTGGATCAAGGAGGGTATAGTGACGATCTGTCTAATCTATTATCTACATCTTTAACACTCCCTCCTCCCACCTCCACCCCCCCCCCCCCCCCCCCCCGTCTACCTACTTCACCTACACACCTACAAACACACACACACACACACACACACACACACACACACACACACACACAGCTTACCATCCTCATATCTGTACATCTCATGTTAATCCACTAAATTGTAAAATGTGTATTTTCAGCTCATGAGGCTGCCATTCTTTAATAAACCGTTTATTATTATTATTATTATTATTACAGCCCGTAGCCTAGTAGGTAGAGCTCTCGTCTCACACATGAGGGGTCGGGGGTTCAATCCCCAGCCGGGCGGAGACAAATTGGGCTCGTCTCCTTTCATGTGTTAGCCTCAGTTCACCTAGCTGTAAATAGGTACCTGGAATAAGTGGACGACGTTGTGACGTCCCATCTGGGGTTGGCAAAAATGGTACAAGGCGAGATGGGTATCATATGGTTCACCTAAGCTGATGGCTACCTAAGCCTTCGGGCGAGACGGTACCGTCTATAGTGAGAATGGTACCATACAGATCCACCCTAAGCCTTCGTTTCCGATGTCGCCAATTGGCTAAAATACAGACTACACACACATCCACACCCATTCCAACGATACATATAACACCTACACATATAGGAGGCGGGAAATAACGAGCATGCTCACTCCCGCAATACAGCTAGAGTAAGTACAACTAGAGTAATTACATATACCCCCCCCCCCCCCACACACACACACATATATTTTAGAAATTGTTCTGCTAAGTACAAAGGAAGTACAAAGCAAATCAAGCAACAGCAGGTCTAGTGACCCTTCTAGGCTGCTTGTCCTCCAAAACACTGAGGATCAAGTGTCCAAACAGTGGTTTAGAGTGGGTAAGGGAACATTGGAAAGGGAACTACTGCCCTGGAACTAATGTCCGTGGCAGGACTAGGAAGTTAGTAGGGGACATATGGGTTAGTAACTGAGGGGAGGATAAAATAAAGTTATTCATTTACAAATGCAGTCAGTCGCGGGTTTGATGCGAGATATTTGTCTAGGCGGAGTTTAAATGAATCAACGGTGCTGCAGTCTATAACGTCTCGGGGAAGCCCATTCCACAAGTTGACAACTCGATTGAAGAAGAAATTCTTAGATTCGTGTGAGTTAAAAGATTTACCAATAATTTTGCAACCGTTTCCCCGCGTGTAATTAGATTGGTCGATAGTGAAGTACTTACTACAGTTCATATTGTCGATGCCTTTGATGATTTTGAACACTTGAATTAAGTCACCTCTTAATCTGCGCTGGGTTAAAGGAAATAGATTTAATTCTCTAAGACGCTCTTCGTATGGTTTGTTCTTTAGGCTAGGTATAATTTTGGTAACTCTACGTTGAACTCGTTCTAGCTTGTTTATGTCTTTTTGGTAATAAGGGCACCAGCATTGAACGCAGTATTCCAGAAGAGGGCGGACTAAGGAATTGTAAAGGGCTAGGATAACGTCTTTAGATTTATGCTCAAATGACCTGCCTATAAAGCCAATTATTTTGTTTGCCTTCTTAACAACTTCTGAACATTGTTGACTCGGTTTTAGGTTACTCGATATTGTTACTCCCAGATCGGTTTCTCTGTTTACATTCTTAAGCTGAGTGCCATTCATCGAATAGTTTGCTTTCTCATTTAGGTATCCGATATGTAGTACTTTACATTTATCCGCATTGAAACTCATTTGCCAAATTTGGGCCCAACATGACAATTTATCTAGATTGTGTTGCATATCGTCAACTTGTTCTTTTGAGAGTACGCTATTTGCAATTTTTGTATCGTCAGCAAATTTTGAGATTGTACAGGTGAGACCCTCATCTATGTCGTTGATGTAAATTAGAAAGAGAATTGGTCCTAGTACCGATCCCTGGGGTACCCCGCTACTTACATTGGTCCATTTAGATGCCTTACCGTTTATGACTACCCTTTGCTTTCTGTCGCTGAGCCAATTTTCTATCCATTTCAACACACCGTCTTGTATTCCATGCGCTTTTAGTTTTAGCAGTAAACGTTTGTGGGGGAACTTTGTCAAAGGCCTTTTGAAAATCAAGGTATATAATATCTACAGCTTTACTCTCATCGTAGAGGCTGAGGATATCGTGGAAGAAGTCTAAGAGGTTTGTTAAACAGGAACGTTTTTTACGAAAGCCGTGTTGAGTATCTTTAAGTATTTTATTTTCCTCTAAGTGATTTACGAGTCTGTCTCTTATGACCGTTTCTAGCATTTTACATACAACTGAGGTTAAGCTAATTGGACGATAGTTACTGGGTAGGGATTTGCTGCCTTTTTTGAATATCGGTGTTACGTTGGCTATCTTCCACTGATCAGGCATAGGCCTAGTTCCAGACTGCAAGGATTTATTGAATAGTAATGTCAGTGGTTTGGAGAGCTCATCCTTAGCTTCCTTTAGAACTCTAGGCGAGATTGTATCAGGTCCAGGCGTTTTATTTACCTTGAGTTTATCTAAACAATTCAATACTTCTCTCTCTGTAACGGTGATATTGCTTAGAACATCTGAATTATCAATCTGAATCGGCGATGGTGTAGGGATATCACTGAGGTCTTCTGTTGTAAAAACTGATGCAAAGAAGGTATTGAGGGCATTACTCATTTGTACTTCGTCTTTGGTGTATTCTCCATTTTCATCGACTAACGGTCCAACAGTTGAAGTAACTACTTTTTTCTTTCTGATATAACTATAGAATTCTTTCGGGTTTGTTTTACTTTGATTCGCAATATGTAACTTATGTAACAATATGTAAGTTACCACTACAGGTTCTCCTTCTCTCGCCCAGAAAATATATCTACACTTGAATTGGGTGAAGCGCCATATCGCCAAATTTATGAGGTGAAACGTCTAATAATCTCAAGATTAATGGAGCGAAACAGGGAAGGTCCAAAACGCCCCTCACTCAGATCTTGTAACTTCATTCTGGCTACTATCGGAAGATTTTATTCAGTTTAAAAAAAAACTCCAGCAATGAAAAGGCTTCGAATGTTCTCAATTAACCCATTTTCCTACCACAGATCCTTCTTAAACTGCATAAAGTCCTCCAAAATGTAATTAGAAAGACGTCGCTGGTACAGTTGGCAAAATAAGTCGTGTCGCCGCTGTTATTACGTTTTGCTCTCTGCGTGCTGTATTAATGTCTGTCGGATGTTGACTAGGATGTGTATATATAGGGAAATGTTTGTATACTTCACTCGAAATGATGAATTAATGCTTAGATAGTGCCAAGATCTACATACAACTTGGATATTGCCGATACCAATTATTAATCGAAATATACTTGGTGCCGCGACATCACTTATTTGGCCGACTGTACATATAGGGTTAACGTTGAGATAAGATGTGATGTAAATGGGTTTGACAGATAATAATATGAGGAGAGGTTCCGACACAACAGATTAGCACTCGTGGTATTGGGAATTAGCCTTTTTCCTCTCTATTCCGGCTATCACTAGACGATTTTATTCAGCTTTGGAAGGCCCTCTAAGATTTGAAGGGGTAATTATCTCTCGATTCAACGGGGAGCTAGTTTTTTTTTCTGGACCCCCTTATCCCTCATGTTTAGTTTTGTGATGTTAAGACGTTCGCCCCATTAGTTTGTCGATTTTAAGACCTTTCGTCCCATTTCTTAACAATATCGAGACCTTTAGTGCCATTTAGGTGTCGATTTTTTCCTGACAAGTGATAGCGAGCCGGAGGAACCAAGCCGTAAAATCTATAAACTTATCTCGAAGGGGGTTCTTGAGTAAAATGTATTAAGCTTGATGGAGTTCTAGGGAGGGAAAACATTTATACATAAATAAATAAATACATAAATGAATAAATAAATAAATAAATAAATAAATAAACCAATACATAAAACTTACCCCCTTAACCCTCTGACTTCCATAAATCCTTCCTAACCCTTAAAGATCCGATGACTCATTTCTTGTCTGTTTTCTGGCTATTATTAGACGATTTTATTCAGGTTAGAAAGATACCATGAGAGTCAGAGGGTTGATTGAGATAATATTTACCCTCATAATTCCCGCAGATCCTTATTAAGCGGTATAATATCGTATAATGATTGCCAGAATGAACTGTCAAAATCCGTCACAATCTTCATTTTTTTTTTTTTTTAAATGTGAATGAGGGGACAAAAGGCATAACTGCCTGCAGTGGATGCCTCCCCCAGAGTTGAAAGAGTGACAGGGCCAAAATCAAGGGACGTTCGAGCTAAAATGCCTAGAAATACGGAGTTTGAAGCAATTTAAAGGAAGAGGGAAAGACTGATTCT
The DNA here is from genome assembly GCA_032716605.1 of Paralithodes platypus. Classification (NCBI taxonomy): domain Eukaryota; kingdom Metazoa; phylum Arthropoda; class Malacostraca; order Decapoda; family Lithodidae; genus Paralithodes; species Paralithodes platypus. The sequence goes on along the minus strand of CM064485.1, from coordinate 1,789,407 downwards.
GGGAGAGAGTTCCAGAGCTCGGCAGTTGAATAGAAGAAAGTCAGAATAGCGTTTTACTCTTGGGTTGGAGAGTTACACAGAGTAGGGGTGGGATTGTGTTGCAAGACGGGTACTACTCCAACTTAGAGGGAAACGATACTCCCAATCCATCTTCTGTTCAACAGCTGAACTCTGGAACTCTCACCCTGAATCCATCTTTCCCTCATCCTATGACTTAAATTGCTTCAAACTCCGTGTGTCCAGACATTTTGGCTCGAACATTCCTTGATTTTGGCCCTGTCACTCTTTCAACTCTGGGGGAGGCACTCGTCACAGACAGTTCTGCCTTTTGTCCCCCTCATCCACATAGAACAAAAATATCAGTCGCTAAAGGATTCTATTTACCTGATCATGAGACAGAAGAGTTACTTGTCTTATGTAATATAATGATGACATAGTTCAAGGGACAATGTTTATAACTCTCTCAGTATATTAGGACACGGTCGTTCCTTATATTTTGGCTATCATTAGACGATTTCATTCAGTTTAGGAAGGAACATTGGAATTCAAAGAATTAATTGAGAAATATTTTACCTCTTTGATTCCTAGAGACCTTTCCTAATTTGCATACAATCATATTATAATAACCAAATTATAATGACGTCACGCGTCCTCGTATCCTGAAGGGGTAAGTAAACGGGTCAGATAACAAAATTAAAATTAAAATGTTTTCTTTAAAAGCTTGACAATTTTGTCCATTAAATAATAATAGAACACACTGAAATTAATACGCATAGCTCTTCAAGAACTCATAGTATTAAGACACATAGTATGTGATCTTCAACTTGAGGCAAAACAAGTACAGGTATGTGCATTTTAAGAGAGTTCAATCTCATAAGATTCAGCCGTTTAACAAAATAACATGTTTTTTGTTATTGGTAAATAAACATATTTCAGTTTCAATTTCAATACTCGCCCTTCCTTCACTTCTCCTCCATAACTTTCTCCTTCTTCTTCCACGCCTCCTTCCTCCTCTCAATCTCCCCCAGAGTAATTTTCCATTAATTCAACTTCTGCGCCTCCTCGTCAACCCGGGTCAGCATGTCCTTAACATGAACCACAAAATTATCAACAAGAGGGTAGATGCCGCGTACAATTAGAAAACCATCTGTATTGTTGTGGAACATATTATCGACAGAATAATGACCCTTAATAGCTTCAATCTGGGTACTGTGGGCGGCATATTCTTCCTCAGAAATGTCAACCTGTCGCCATGTTTTGCCATGTTGTGATTTGAAGGCTTGATGCTCTGCAACTCTATCTTTGTATACGAACCTTTTGGCCTCCTTGATCTTCTTCTGAGCCATTTTGTTCAGCTCCGCCTTCTTTTGCACTCCCTCATTTCCAATCTTACACTTTTCATAAGTGTTTAGACCCTCCTTAACAACCTTTGCAAATAGGTCCAAATCTTCCAGTGATGAACCAGTGAAACAATAAAGCTCACGGTTATCATCATACCAAGCGTTTCGCTTCCATGCCTTGGCCAGGTCCAGGAAAGCAAATTTCAAATGAGCGTAATCGGTTTGAGGGATCCGAATAACCCTCTTGTGGGTGGTAGTCATCTTTGTTGATGTGTTTTTGTATTTAAAAGATGTGTAAACTTTTATTCTACTAGTTGGTTGTTCAAAGACACGTAATAATTATTATTTCTTACCGTAACTTGAGAGCAAGAAATTTTAGCTGTTGCTTCAATGACATTCTGGTAGTGAGTGAAGTTTGACGTTTTATCTACAGTAGTTGATAATCGTATATTTTGTTTTTCTATTTTATAGTGGTTGGTGTTGATAAATAAATGCGCAATATTATATATTATGCAAAAACAGACGATTTTATATTAAAAGAGTGTTTTTAAGATAAATATTAATAATTAATACCTGGAGTTCAATACAAAAAATGAATAAGTTATGCATAATATTCATTTTCTATAATTATCTTGTTCAAAGAAAACTTTTAATTAATGGGTAACCTTAGCATATTTAAGTGTCAAGTCTCATCTTTCGATCTGGAATATTAGAGATCTAATAAGATCTGATTAACCTGAAGGTGTTATTGGAATTTGGAAATAATTGTAAACATTTTGTATATTAAATCATTAATATATTTTGGCTGTCCGGAATTATTGTAAATTTATACATTCGCGAGAATATTTAAATCTTTGCAACATATACCGTATTCAATTTCTATGACCCATACATCATTCCTATATACAGTATGTCATTACCTGCGGAATTATAATTATTTGTTATTAGACTATGTGGGTTAATAATGGAAAGGCGGCCATCTTGAATCAGTGGAGAGAAATTTTTGTTTTTCCTGTTCCAACATATTTTTAGTATTTTTCCATCGCCTATAATACCAATCAGGTGAAGGTATTAAGGGATAATGCATTTACAACTGCACAACCAATGCTAAGACCAGCGGGGGGCCCCCAAGTTAGCTTAGGTTGTTAGGTTAATGAAAACAAAAATATGGAATTTGCTTGGGTGATTGGGTATGGCCAAAACGGGACGTTTCCGCAATAAATGAGTGCTAAAATCGCATGAATTACATGAAAACAGTAGAAATACATTTTTTTTTTTTTTATAGACAACTCACGCATGTGTAAAATTTACTTTTTTACTGGGCTGAAGTGTTCATATAGTTATCACCTTAAAGGTTTTTCATTGCCATTGTTGAACAATTTGTTTATAGTTTACTCCATGATAAGAAAAATAATAAGAATATTTATATTAAAGTAAAAGTGCCGTTTTCGCATTTTGGAAAGAAAACTGCATGCCCAATACTGCGAATTTGATTTATGCTCTTCATAATTGACTAATAAAGGCAATATAAAAATATTTCACCATTTTGTTATATTAATTTAAGTGAAAATTAACCTCATTTCTTTTCTCTTGCCTGTGTTACCTTACTTTCATTTTCTTAGTAAGAGAGTATTCTTATACAGTGCCTTACTAAGTTGAATTTTCCAGATTTTCCTGTATTAATATTTCAACTGCTCACTCATCAGACTAACCACCTTCATTCATCCATACAAACTAACGTACGGGTGTGTGGTTAAGAGAAGTCCCCTTTTACAAAAAAAAAAAAATTGTGTACCAGTGCTAAAAAAAATTTAGTGGGATTATTTGTCTATGACATTCAGTCCAGCTACCTTTACCAAAAGTGTAGTTTTTCCCCTATGTCCTTTAATCCTTTTGGCAAGAAGTCACCTCACCATGAGGAGGACTTAATTTCCTCAGACAGTACTACTGAGAACAACTCAGAAGAGGAATTAGAGGGAGCGGGAATTGAACCTCAGTCAGACACAGAGCTTGAGAAAGAAGTAGGGACAAAACTTTCTTCTGACCTTGACGACTTGACTGATCAACTTACTAACTCTTTCAAGGAGACATCGGGCCACCCCGATACATCCTCTAGCGCCTGCGGAACAGTTAAGGATACATTGGGTCACCCCGATAGAACATCCTCAAGCGCTAGCGCCAGAGCCAGCGAACCGTCATTGGTGTCCCAAGATCACCAAAATTTCGCGAAACACGAGGTAAAACGAGATACCTCCGGCACCCAGAGCCATTTCAGCTTACGTCCTTCAATACTAGGTGGAGTCACCCTGCGATCAGGAAACACCTACTTTCCTGTAGTGTCAGCAGTGACACCTCCACCGGCAACGACTACCAGTACTTCTTCTACAATAACGCCACCGGCTAATTCCACAGCAATCATGACAGGTCAGCCGCCACCACCGAAGATAAATCTCATGCAACGTGGGCAAGACATCGCCTACTTTACCAGAAAAGATTGTCCAAACTACCCGGGAGGAGTTCTTATCTTCTTGCGGAACATCGAAGACCTCATGAGGAATAGTGACATAACAACAGATGAAGACAAGATAGTGTTTGTAAGAGGATACCTGAAAAGCGGCTCCAGACCCGCACTCGCACAGTCCATCATAGGTTTCCGGACCAAGGACTATAGTGCATGGAGAACATATCTGATTGAATGTTTTGGAGACGGCAACCAAGGAGGAGCATTGGCCTTCGTACACAGAATGGCCCACAAATTTGACGAGTCCCTTGGTAAGCGAGACATGCTCATAGCCCAAGTCATTGCAGGAGATGTCGTCGTAGATGCCGAGCAAAGATTTTACACTTCAGATTGGGTAGATCAGGGAGCACAAACTATGACCCTGAAAAATCTAAATAAATTCCTAGAATACATGGTTTTCGTATGCGCACTGCCTACCACTCTTAGGAAGGAAATCATGAAGACTGAGTTTAAATCAACCAGTAACCTTCAGGAGTTTGTGGCAAAGAAAGCATTCAAAATCTCCACAGATGTAATACCAAAAGCCTTCGTAAGCCCAGTAGAAGCTTATGGGACCAAACCCAGGCAGGCTACAAGCTCAAGGAACCACACCATCTGTGAACACTGCCAGAAGAAGGGCCATGACAAGAGATCATGCTGGAAACTGCACCCGGAGCAAACCCCGGACAGGTACAAGAAGAAGACGACACACACAGCTTCCGGTGGGGCATCACACAAAGCTGGACGAGCACAAGGATCCCCCACAAGCCAAGGAACACAAAGTCCGAGGAAGAGCTGTATGATCCATGGAGAGAAGGGACATTCCACAGAAGACTGCAGAGCAGCCAAGGATCTAGTCAGTAAGTACCACAAACGTTCGTCGGGGGAAGCTCAGGGCAGGACGCCCGAAAATCAAACGTAGTAAAGACTACTCCGTTACCTACCAATGTACACTCGTCGCCCTTACACGTGCCCTCTATCGTTGAGGCTGTCAAACGAGTGAACATTATGTCAATTCCAGTAACGGTAGGTAACAGGAAGATCTCTTTGGCTCTTGACTCCGGTGCCTGCGCCAACGTCTTGTCCTACGAGTCATTGATAAATCTTCAAAACCAGCTTAAGTGCAACTGGACACTTAAACTCCCAGACATGCAACTTAAAGGAGTTACACGGGATACCCTACAACTAGTTGGTATGGTGGACATTCCGTTTAGATTCACACGTCGCGGAGACCCGAACATCAAGACAAGGTTTTACGTGATAAAGGATTTTCCACTCCCAGCTGATGGCCTCATCTGCATTGAAACGATGAAGGACAACCGCATCGTCTTAGATCCTTCCGAGCAGAGTATGACATACAACCGCCACACGTGTTCTACAATGCAGAATCCACGACCTCTCCTTCACTCGACCATTGCAGCGACTGTACCAGCAAGCATGGACAATTTACCTGCGCGGTCCTTGGGGTTCCCTACTCCAAGTATCCAGAGTGTTGGATCAACAGGTCAGGGTTCTCGGTTGTATCCCATAGTAGTTTCCGGAAAACAAAGGATTCGTGCTAGAGAGGGTGCACACCTTCCAGTTAGGTTACCCAAACTAAAGAAAGGCACGGATGCAATCTGTCTAAGTGAAAGTGCATGTGTAAAGGGACTAGCTCTCGAGTCAACCTTGTACAAGTTACACGATAACTCAAGGGCGAAGATACTAGTCTACAACAGATCTAATGGTCCAATTACGCTGAAGTCCGGTTGTACCATCGGTAAGGCTCTTGTGTACGACTATCCAGTAGATCCAGAACCTCCGGAGTGGCCCTCCGCTCAAGCGCCCATAGCTGTGATGACAGCATCGAAACCTTCCAAGATGTCAGAATCAGATCCTATCAAGCTGCACCTCAAGAATGTAGACTTTCCAGAACTGGAGGACTCCCTTCTGAGCTTACTACAGCGGTTCAGAGATGTCGTTGCGCTCCCAGGAGAACGACTAGGTAAAACGGATCTGACAACGCATTCCATACCCCTAAAACCAGACCCCAACCCCGTCTACACAGCGGCATACAGATTGCCACACTGTCAAAGGGATGTGGTTAAAGGGATGGTAGACGACATGCTTGAGCAAAAGGTTATCCAACATTCATCCTCGCCATGGAATTCACCTCTTTTCCTGGTTCCTAAGAAGGATGGAGGATGGCGCCCAGTGATTGATTATCGCAAGGTCAATCAAGCAACCATACCTGATAGGTTCCCCATGCCTGTACTGTCCGAGCTACTACAAGGCATTGGAAAAGGGAATACAGTGTTCAGTACGCTAGATCTCCTCAGCGGGTACTGGCAAGTTGGAATGGATGAAAAGTCAACGGAAGTCACTGCTTTCTCGACCCCGAGCGGACACTACGAATGGTTACGCATGCCTTTTGGGTTAAGAAACGCACCCCTCACCTTTCAAAGGTTAGTCAACAACCTTTTTGCGGGCCTCTTGGGTGACTCAGTCTTTGCCTACCTGGATGACATCATAATCTGTAGTAAAGATCATGATTCTCATTTCGACAAACTCCAACAAGTAATGGAAAGACTACAAATGGCAGGTTTACGTATCAAGATCAGCAAGTGTGACTTCCTTAAAAGAAAAATCAAGTTCCTAGGTCATCAAGTAGACGTAGAAGGAATCCACACTATGGATGATAAGATCCGTGCGGTACAAAATTTCCCACGACCGAAAACTGTAGAGAATATCCGAAGCTTCATTGGCTTATCAGGCTACTATCGTTCTTTCGTGAAGAACTATGCGAGTCTGGCAAGGCCTCTGACCCAACTGCTCCGAAAGGAAGCACCGTTCGAATGGGGCCTAGAGCAAGAGGAAGCCTTCATTAGCCTTAAGCAGGCTCTCACCTCTACACCTGTCTTAGTTTTCCCTGACTATGATCAACCATTCACACTTTGCACCGATGCATCCCTCAAAGGTCTTAGAGCTGTACTGATGCAGCCAGATGAACGAGGCAAAATGCGAGTCATTGGTTACGCAAGTAGAGTGTTGAATGATGCCGAGACTAGGTATCACTCTACGGAATGGGAAACCCTTGCAGTAGCTTGGGCCCTGAAGCATTTCCGAGATATCATCCGCAGCTATCCGATCGATCTCTACACCGACAATGAGGCGGTCACGAAGATATTCAAGGGTGGTAAGAATCTCACTGGCAGACTAGCGCGGTGGTACGAAACGGTATTACAGTTTGATCCGACTCTGCATCATATCAAAGGTCTGGCTAACGTGGCGGCGGACGCACTCTCCCGAAATGTGCAAGTGGCCCCAGTGATCCAGCTACCGACGCTAACACACGCCCAGGTGCAAGAAGAGCAACGCAAGGATCCTCTGTGGTCCACAGTCATCTATTATCTGGAATCAGGTGATGCTACAACTCTCCCAGCACTACCGGTCCCCCTCACGCAATTCAAATTGCAGGACGGACTTTTGGTTAGAGTTATTCCCAAAGCCATTGACACACGACCCCGTGTAGTGATTCCAGATACTCTCACTGAAGCAGTACTTCAACAGCAACATGATGCTCCCCAAGCTGGTCACCCAGGACGGGACAGAACACTTGACGCTACCAGAAAGAAGTACTACTGGAAAACGATGAGAAAGGATATTGAACAACACATAGCAAGATGTCTCTCCTGTGCCCAGCACAAGGGAACCTGTGATGGTCCCGCACCAATCTTGGAGTATCCAACGCCTTCACTTCCATTCGACACTGTATCAGTGGATTTGCTGAAGTTGCCGCGGAGTCACCAGGATTCACAGAATCTTCTAGTATGTGTTGATTTCAATTAGTACACATTTCTAATAGAATATTCTCCTTTCGTCAGAGAAAGATGAACTGGTTAGTGAAAACACTTCTACTACTTGGAACACTAATAGTGGCTGATGCAGCATCACCTTCGTTGCTGAAGCCCGGCGCCCTTGTTGCCCATGTAGGGAGAGTGCTAATTGCGGAAGATGTAGTAGCAGTTCAGTATAATTTCGGAGATCTCTTTGACATTCCCCGTAGTGTTGAGACGCTCCAACGTCGCCTAGACAAATTACACTCTACATTTACCTTCCTACTGACTAATCAGACACTGCCCCGTGACTTACGACTTACAGTTATACGCCAACGCTCACGTGTAGCTCGTATGAATCGTAACTTACGGAAGATCCAATTGGTCCTGCCTGAAGACCCTATCCAGGTAGCCAAACACGCTCACTCACGGCGTATAAAGAGAGGACTTTTCAATTTTGTTGGCTTGATCTCCCATGAGCTCTTTGGAACAGCCCAAGCTTCTGATGTTGAAAAGCTGGGAAAGAGACTTAGTGTACTGGAGACAGCAGCAAGAGCCATGAATAGAGTCTTGAAGTACGACTCAATAGCAATGACGGATGTCTTCACGACAGTTAACTCGGTAATTACGACTATTAATAACTTGACACAAGTTGTTAATTCTCTAGTTTCTGATGGACATTCCACAGATAAAGTAATTTACTTGTCAGAGATCTTGCAAGCTACTGAGGATGATGTTAGCAATTTATTTCAGGGTACGAAGAGGGTTCTAGCAAATCTCGTTGATGCTGCCCTAAGCCGAGTCACCAGTGACCTAGTGCCTGTAGAACATCTCAGTACGGCAATTGACATAGCGAAAGATCAGTATTCCCTGATGCCGCTATTTGATGCAGGTGAATGCGAGTTCTACTACCCTCTACTGGAAGCTGTTCTTACGCACTCATCCATTTTAGTCCACATTCCGTTCAAGTCCTCACATATGTTCAATGCTTGGAGGATTATTCCGTTCCTGTTTCTCTTAGACGGAAGATTACTAACCGTGACTGACACAGCAGACATGATGCTCGTCTCCGACGACCTTCAACTTGTGACTGTGACTGACAATGACGCACTTAACTTATGTCGGTCCTCGTATCTTCATCTATATGTGTGTCCAGCGTATGTGTTTTCCTTTACGTCCCCGGACAAAACTGCATGCGAACTTACTTTGACTCAAGCCACTGTGACTGACACTGGAGCTATGAAAGACTGTACGTACGCCCCAGCTCCTGAGCTCCCCGTGTTTCATAAACACTTGCTAGATATTCAGTTCTTTTACTTCCCTAACCAGACCCAGGTGTCACTCATTTGTAAAGATTCTAGAAATATATTTCATGCACAAGGGATGTATCAGGCCCCTGATCACTGTGAAGTAAGGAGTTCACTCATTCATACTCTGCCTTCTCATCAGCACCAAGCCCTGATTACTAATCTCTCTTCTGAGTTCATCCCTCTTAACATTTCTATCACAGGCAACTCCTCAGGCCTAATCATCAAGTCACGTAGCATTCAAATGTTAAATGCATTGAATTCTTCTGAGTTTACTAATATCATTGGTTCATCTCTCCCCATGTCCATCAGCCCAGACGTTCTCTATCCTACAGTACTAACCCCTACCTTGGCTCTCTCAGTAATAATTATAATCCTTGTAGGCCTCTTCCTTCGCCTATCTTTTAGGGTTGATCGCCTGACTCGTAGACGTAAGGCTAAGCTGGCAGCTGCCGAGGCGACTGTGTAAGTTAGTCCTTACCCTTTCATACCTTCTTTGGCATTGCTATACACTGGGAATAGGGTTATGTAAGTCATAGGGATGATAGGGATAATATGTATGTTCGGTGGGCCTCACTTTACGTGGCCGAGCGGTGTAACAGCGCATTTTGAGCGACTGTACACTCTAGGGTAACTCATATAATCACTTGTATAACTCACACCCTTATAACAATTATTCACTTACTTAAGTATACTACTGTACATTCTAATTGGGCATGATCTCCCCTATAGAAGATCACCCCACCTATAAAGGCCTTGGTACAATTCTTGCAAGCTAAGCAGGGGTTCTCACGCTCCCTTTAGAGAATTGCAGCAACACCAAGATGATTGCTAGCAACTAATATCGTATGACTCCACACTGGTATGAAGCCGGCACGCTCGAGCTCCCAGTCTTGGACCAGTAGCAGAACAGCCACCCATTAGGAAGGTTACCCCTTCAAGCGGCCGTGGTAATTAATACAGTGACATTACAGTGACAGTGCGATACTGTGCAATTAGTGTGTGTACCGTTTACCTATTTTCGTTATTCTTAATTCATCTATTCTTTACAGGAAGGAATTACAGATTACAGGAATAATAGCTCAATCTAGTTGTTAGCCAGCTTACTGCTTTTAATTAGGTAGATACTTCCCTGCTGGGCAATACAGTATCTACACAGACCTTATAACTATTTACAAACCGCATAGTTCTATACATTATTTTGTGTTAAATAAATATATATATAGAAAAGCCACCAGTGTCTTTGCTTCAAATCAGTTACCTCTATGATTTACCTTTCAACATGTTTTTACTGTGTTAACCTGGACTACAAGCATTACAAGGAAAATCAAGGTAAGAGGCAAAAAGGTATCTTTAACAATATAATCCCCGATACAATTGGTAGAAAATTTTCACGGCCAAAGGCCGATTCCTCCTAAAATTACAGGCTCGCTATCGCTCGCCAGGAAAAAAATCGACACCTAAATGGCACGAAGGGTCCTAATATTGACAAAAAAATGGGGTGAAAGGTCATAAAATACCCAAACTAATGGAACCAACGTCTTAACATCTCAAAACTAGTGGGAGAAGGGTGTCCATAAAAACGGTCTGTCTCCCCTTAAGGGAAAACCAGACGTAGATATATTTAGTTTGGGTTGAAGTTTCCTTATATACAGGGACTCTAAAATTATTAAATTTTCAGAGGGACAACTGTCAATAATTTGAAAAATATCTTTAAATGCAATTTTACAAACCTTATTATAGTGTTCCCTAACAACATGATGAGGTGGGTTGCTTAGTGGCTGTCCCGTCCTGGAAGACTGACCTAAATGTTAGTTAGTTAAAATAGGACTTCAGAGGCTATCAACCCTTCTGGATTGCCAGCACACTCTAAGTCAAGAATAGCGACAGGACTGGAGCCCCTTTTCGAGAACCCCAGTCCCTTGACCTAAATGCTCAGAGACTCGTGTTTTAAGTGAGCGAATTGTGCTGCCTACATATCCTGCTTGGCAACTGGGACAGTTAAAACAATACACTAGTGATGAGCGTAGATCGTCTGGCAGGCGGTCTTTAAATTGAACAAATGAACCAATGTTGAATGTGTTGACAGGTATGAAGCGGAAGGTCTTTTCTGGGTAATACTTATGCAAATGGATCTCGAGTAATAACTTTAGTTTTTTGGTCGAGTCCTCTAAATATGGAAGGGAGAGACACATACGATTAGATGTACAGTACAGATCAACAAATATAACAAGTCTATAAGAAGGTGAATATAAACAACATCAAACAATCAGTATTATATTTTTTATCTATTTATCTATCTATGTATCCATCTATCTATCTATTCAACAATCAGTATCGTATCCCTTTCTTCCCATGCCTTCCTCCTTGTTGTAAGAAGATCCAGGAGGTGTAGTGGTGAAGTTATCTATCTATCCCTCTCTCTCTCTCTCTCTCTCTCTCTCTCTCTCTCTCTCTCTCTCTCTCTCTCTCTCTCTCTCTCTCTCTCTCTCTCTCTCTCTCTCTCTCTCTCTATATATCTCTCTCTCTCTCTCTATATCTCTCTCCTCTCTCTCTCTCTCTCTCTCTCTCTATATATATATATATATATATATATATATATATCCATCCATTCAACAATCAGTATCGCGTCCCCTTCTTCCCTTGCCCTCCTCCTTGTCATATAAAGATACAGAAGGGTTGTTGGTGGTGGAGGCACTGAAGTGGGCCGTGATCTGCTGTAGTGTGAGGCCCTTGGTCTCCGGCACCATCCAGGCACTGTACACCAGGGCCACCAGACAGTTGAAGGCCAGCAGAAGGTACAAGCCCGCGTCGCCCAATAGTTTCTGGGGGGTAAAATACGGATTATTTATTTGCATTTGTATTATTATTATTTTATTATTATTATTTTATATATATATATATATATATATATATATATATATATATATATATATATATATATATAGTATATAATATATAATTTTGTTTGTTTGATTGTTTGTTGTTTTTTTTGTTCTTTTTTGTTCTTTTTTTATAGTTATATTTAATTTTATTTTATTTATATTTATATACTGTATATAATATTATTTATTATATTTATTTTTATTTATATATATATATTTATTATATTTATGTTTGTGTTATGTGAAGGAAGAACACAAAAGGCAAAGCTGCCTGTAACAGGTGTGTTCCTCAAAGTTGAAAGAATGATACAAAGCCAAATTCAAGGTACGTTAGAGTCAAAATGTCTGGACACACAGAGTTTGAAGCAGTTTAAGTCATAGGATGAGGGAAAAACAGATTGAGGGAGAGAGTTCAAAGCTTACTTGTTGAATAGAAGAAAGACTGAGAAAATCGATTCGCTCTCGGGTTATTTAGACAGAATAGGGGTGGGAATGTGTTGAAAGGCGGGTGCCCTCCACTCACCGTAAGGGAGGAGGTATACACTGAGAAAGCTCTGAAGAACAGTGATTATTGTAATAGCTGTAGAAGAGAATTACCGGCGTCGTCGTTTAACGTTATTCTGACTACTATTGGACGATCATATTAACTTTAAAAAGAGCCTCCAACAATTAACAGGCTTCGACGTATCTCACTTAACCCCTTTTATACTTCAAATCCTTCTTAAAGTTCACAAAATCATCTAAATATAGCAAGAATACAATTAAAAGGACGTCTCCGGTACAGAAGGGGTTAAGGGGAGGTATTGCGGTTTTACATACCCCCTTCTTATTTGTATGTTTTTCTTTCCTTTTTCTTTTCTTTTCCTTTTTCTGTTTTTTTGTTTTGCTATCTAAGAAAGAGAATGCAAGATACGGAGAGATAGGCATAAACAGATAGATAAGGTAAATAGCGACACACAGAAAAGACAGACCAATAACTAACCTCTAAAGGCTGAAATCCCAGGGTGATAGTGAAGGCAAAGATCCAGTTGAGAGTAGACGCGATCGATGAAGCCGCCTCTTTCACCGACGGGGCAAAGAGTTCGCCTGAATAGGGATAAATTGGTACAGTAATGATTGCATGGAATAAATGAGAAGCTAAATAAAATAAGGTGTAAAGAATTTCATAAACCCCTTCTGTACCGGCGACGTCTTTTTAATTATAGTCTAGCTGTATTTAGACTAGTTTGTGCAGCTTAAGAAGGATCTGTGGTAGTAAAAATGTTTATGGGAGATAGTTCGAAGCCTGTTAAATACCATGAGCCCTATTAAAACTGAATAAAATTGTCTAATAGTAGCCAGAATAAAGTTAAAAGAACGGCACCGGTACTGAATGGGTTAAAAAATAATTAACTCCTATACCTGCGACGTCTTTCTCATCATATTCTGGTTATCATTAGACGATTTTGTTTAGCTTATAACACCTGTATACGACTCAAAGGGTTAAGTACGATCTCAATATACCCAGGGGTTCTTTACCCCTGCACAGCTTCTTGCTCTGTAGAGGGGCACAGTGCATCCTTGTATTGAGTATTGTTCGCATGTGTGGGGAGGATTCTCTCACACAGCACTTTAGACAAAGTAGAAAAGAAAGCCTTTCGTATCATTAACCCCAGTCCACAAACCGATTCTATGCAATCTCTCTGACTCTCTTCGTCACAATGTTGCATCTCTCACGCTATTCTATCGCTACTTCAATAATTACTGCACTAACGAAGAAAAACATAGAGAGAGAGATCATCAGTGTGTCTCAGAGCTCTTTCAGTGTATACCACCTCCTCTAACTTAAAGTGAAACGATACTCCCAATCCATCTTCTGTTCAACAGCTGAACTCTGGAACTCTCACCCTGAATCCATCTTTCCCTCATCCTATGACTTAAATTGCTTCAAACTCCGTGTGTCCAGACATTTTGGCTCGAACATTCCTTGATTTTGGCCCTGTCACTCTTTCAACTCTGGGGGAGGCACTCGTCACAGACAGTTCTGCCTTTTGTCCCCCTCATCCACATAGAACAAAAATATCAGTCGCTAAAGGATTCTATTTACCTGATCATGAGACAGAAGAGTTACTTGTCTTATGTAATATAATGATGACATAGTTCAAGGGACAATGTTTATAACTCTCTCAGTATATTAGGACACGGTCGTTCCTTATATTTTGGCTATCTTTAGACGATTTCATTCAGTTTAGGAAGGAACATTGGAATTCAAAGAATTAATTGAGAAATATTTTACCTCTTTGATTCCTAGAGACCTTTCCTAATTTGCATACAATCATATTATAATAACCAAATTATAATGACGTCACGCGTCCTCGTATCCTGAAGGGGTAAGTAAACGGGTCAGATAACAAAATTAAAATTAAAAAAATGTCTTTAAAAGCTTGACAATTTTGTCCATTAAATAATAATATAACACACTGAAATTAATACGCATAGCTCTTCAAGAACTCATAGTATTAAGACACATAGTATGTGATCTTGAACTTGAGGCAAAACAAGTACAGGTATGTGCATTTTAAGAGAGTTCAATCTCATAAGATTCAGCCGTTTAACAAAATAACATGTTTTTTGTTTTGTTATTGGGGGGGGGGGGTAAATAAGCAAATTTCAGTTTCAATTTCAATACTCGCCCTTCCTTCACTTCTCCATAACTTTCTCCTTCTTCTTCCACGCCTCCTTCCTCCTTTCAATCTCCCCCAGAGTAATTTTCCATTAATTCAACTTCTGCGCCTCCTCGTCAACCCGGGTCAGCATGTCCTTAACATGAACCACAAAATTATCAACAAGAGGGTAGATGCCGCGTACAATTAGAAAACCATCTGTATTGTTGTGGAACATATTATCGACAGAATAATGACCCTTAATAGCTTCAATCTGGGTACTGTGGGCGGCATATTCTTCCTCAGAAATGTCAACCTGTCGCCATGTTTTGCCATGTTGTGATTTGAAGGCTTGATGCTCTGCAACTCTATCTTTGTACACGGACCTTTTGGCCTCCTTGATCTTCTTCCGAGCCATTTTGTTCAGCTCCGCCTTCTTTTGCACTCCCTCATTTCCAATCTTACACTTTTCATAAGTGTTTAGACCCTCCTTAACAACCTTTGCAAATAGGTCCAAATCTTCCAGTGATGAACCAGTGAAACAATAAAGCTCACGGTTATCATCATACCAAGCGTTTCGCTTCCATGCCTTGGCCAGGTCCAGGAAAGCAAATTTCAAATGAGCGTAATCGGTTTGAGGGATCCGAATAACCCTCTTGTGGGTGGTAGTCATCTTTGTTGATGTGTTTTTGTATTTAAAAGATGTGTAAACTTTTATTCTACTAGTTGGTTGTTCAAAGACACGTAATAATTATTATTTCTTACCGTAACTTGAGAGCAAGAAATTTTAGCTGTTGCTTCAATGACGTTCTGGTAGTGAGTGAAGTTTGACGTTTTATATACAGTAGTTGATAATCGTATATTTTGTTTTTCTATTTTATAGTGGTTGGTGTTGATAAATAAATGCGCAACATTATATATTATGCAAAAACAGACGATTTTATATTAAAAGAGTGTTTTTAAGATAAATATTAATAATTAATACCTGGAGTTCAATACAAAAAAATTAATAAGTTATGCATAATATTCATTTTCTATAATTATCTTGTTCAAAGAAAACTTTTAATTAATGGGTAACCTTAGCATATTTAAGTGTCAAGTCTCATCTTTCGATCTGGAATATTAGAGATCTAATAAGATCTGATTAACCTGAAGGTGTTATTGGAATTTGGAAATAATTGTAAACATTTTGTATATTAAATCATTAATATATTTTGGCTGTCCGGAATTATTGTAAATTTATACATTCGCGAGAATATTTAAATCTTTGCAACATATACCGTATGCAATTTCTATGACCCATACATCATTCCTATATACAGTATGTCATTACCTGCGGAATTATAATTATTTGTTATTAGACTATGTGGGTTAATAATGGAAAGGCGGTCATCTTGAATCAGTGGAGATCAATTTTTGTTTTTCCTGTTCCAACATATTTTTAGTATTTTTCCATCGTCTATAATACCAATCAGGTGAAGGTATTAAGGGATAATGCATTTACAACTGCACAACCAATGCTAAGACCAGCGGGGGGCCCCCAAGTTAGCTTAGGTTGTTAGGTTAATGAAAACAAAAATATGGAATTTGCTTGGGTGATTGGGTATGGCCAAAACGGGACGTTTCCGCAATAAATGAGTGCTAAAATCGCATGAATTACATGAAAACAGTAGAAATACAATTTTTTTTTTTTTTATAGACAACTCACGCATGTGTAAAATTTACTTTTTTACTGGGCTGAAGTGTTCATATAGTTATCACCTTAAAGGTTTTTCATTGCCATTGTTGAACAATTTGTTTATAGTTTACTCCATGATAAGAAAAATAATAAGAATATTTATATTAAAGTAAAAGTGCCGTTTTCGCATTTTGGAAAGAAAACTGCATGCCCAATACTGCGAATTTGATGTATGCTCTTCATAATTGACTAATAAAGGCAATATAAAAATATTTCACCATTTTGTTATATTATTTTAAGTGAAAATTGAATAGGAACTCTGTATATCCCAGTAGCTTGTGCATCAATTTAACTGTTAACTTAGGAGGATTTATTAGCATAATCAAATTATTGATCTTATGCCTTGATATCTTAAATATTTATCTGAAAGTTGGCCAGTACATATTTCGAAAATGAAAGAAATGGTTGAACAAAATCTCCTTAGAATTGACCTTGACCTTTGATGAATATTGGATTTAATGCTTCTCTGACCTTTTAGTACAAAAGACTGATATAGATGTACATATTGATGAGTTAATCAGTTAATGAAAATAAAATACAAAATTAATTTTGATCGTTCCCTTTGACATTTGCCCTTAGCCTAAGAAATTATATATAATGATTGTTAAAAAATATTTACATATAATATATATAAATTATATAATACTAAAGAAAATAATAGACATAAAAATAAATAAGCAAATAAATACGTCCCCCCCCCCCCCCCCACCCCTCTTAAATCTACTGTACTTACTCATGAGAAGCCAAGGGATGGGACCGAAGCCGATGGAGTACGCTGTGATGTATACGATGAGTGAGACCAGTGGTAGCCAACCCAGGTTCTGCGCAGTCCACTCACTATTAGCAGTCTGCGCACCGAAGTACTCACCCATGGCCACTGTTAGAACAAGAGTAGTGTTATTATATACCACTCAATAATATTTTATGAATTTCTGAGTCATTACAAATTTGACATACATCATATAATACTCTATTTATAGTATACTGTATATATACAGGGTGTATTAAAAAAAAAAACTTAGACTTAAGTTGCCAAGTACCGATTAAAAAAACAAGTTCACTTTATTTTATACAAAAATACAAAATAGTTAATCATTAATGATTTAAAGGACATAAAGTAAAATATGCAGTACTGTCCAAGCAGGTGCTATAATCCGAACACTAGCATTGGTCTTCCCCTTCATTTCCCCCCCCCCCCCCCCTCCCAATCTCCTAGTTTATACCCAGGCATGTTGAATTATAAACATTAGTAGTTTTCGGGATGAAATGTTGTAAGTAATGTTTCCTTTATAAACTGTTTACAACTCAAATTATTTGCTGTTAATGTCATACATTTTTGTATTTTTCTTACAACATAGGAAAGACAAGTTTTCTTGGATGAAGCAAATTACGATCCTCAAGTGGTCTGCAGATATAACTGCCATACATTAGTAAATAAAAGCAATGTTGAAAGATAAACAAAACAAAACAATGTGGGCATTACAAAGCTATTTCCTAATGTTATTTATATTATTGTACAGTCATGAACATTAATTCACATACAAACTTATTCGAAGCGGTCTCGGGTTGAATTGAATCTCCTTACCAATTTTTACTGGGTATTTGCATTTTAGAGATTCGTTTAATCAGTTCGAGACTTCAAATTCGATCAGAATTACTTACCACTAATGGACATTGTCATTACAGTGTAATAATAGGAGATTATTGAATTTGTGTTCATTCCCACCAACTGTTGTAATACAGTTTTGAGAAATTAATTATACCCAACATTTTTAATCATTGAATCTTTATACATTTAAACATTTCCGTGAATTTCATTCAACATAGGAACGATCAGTTCCCAATGAATCTATAAATCAAGAACTATGCTTCATAAAAGATTGAATTTCCTTATTCTGCTTTCGGATACCCAACCCAGACTTGGGCATCAGCACTATACCCCGTGAACAGAGTTACAAATGTTACATATTTGTTCACGCTATTTTTTTTTTTTTTAATTAGTATTTTTTCTGCTAAGCACATAATACCATCACCATATTCTAAAACAACTTTGATATCGTAATTATTAATGTGTGAATAGGTAAACCTATACTTTGCCTTTATTTAAATCCATAGTAAGCATGTTTATCATGTATCATATATTTAGTGTTTAACTCGTAATCCTGTTTTGCTACATTTCTAAATAAGCTATATATCATTAATAGCACATGTCTGGGAAAATGTGATACTACAATATATGTTCAATTTCCATTTTACAATGTTGTGTTTGTCATAGTCTGTAACAGTTTTTTAATACACCCTGTAATACTTCCTGACTGTAGGTGGTTCGAGTCCGGCTGGGAGTATAACCAGTACAAGCGGACTATAGGGCCGAGTGGCCATGTTAAATATGAGGCGCGTGGCGCGACACTCAGGATGAAATGTAAAAAAAAGGTCCCCGTTACAGCCTATAGGATAGATTTGAGTATATATATGTGGAAGATCATTAATTTAGTTCAATAATAATCAACAAATTTCGTGAAAATCGGTTCATAGCTTTGAGAGCCGGCTACGCTGGCAGAGGAATGCACTCTATTGATCGACTCCAATATTAAATCACTTCTCAATTGGAGCATATCCTATCTGCGTACCAAATTTTGTGGTCATCGGTTCATAACCTTTTGAGATATCATTTTTACAGACAATCAGACAAACGGAGGCAAAAACATACCCTCCTTCCAACTTCGTTGGCGTAGGTAACAATGAGGGGCACTCTGAAAAGTGCGTACCTCTGCCTAACCTGGCAGAGGTATATGCTCTAAAGATTGCCTCCTAAATTGAATTTCTTCTCCATTGATGCATATCCTATCTGGCCTCTTAAGTTTCGTGACAATCTATTCAATCTATTCATAGCTTTTTGATAGGCTTCTTATCTTGTTTACAGACAAACAAACGGACCAACAGACAAACAAATGGAGGAAAAAACTTAACTTCCTCCAACTTCGTTGGCGGAGGTAATTAATATAAAGTGCCGTTGCTGAACAATCACTCCTCAACAAATATATAACTTTTGCTTCTCATAACTCCTGAATCAACTTCCACTGGAAATAGCTTCCTCGTTCTAACTATCTAATTAGCTATAACAGTGTCTTAATCTAAGCTTTCCCAAAGATAAGGCCATAGCTACAGAGGACATGACCAAGAGGACCTTCCTGCCCGCCCTGTCCACCACCAGATAGCTATGACGGGCTTCAATATTAATATAGACTTAACCTAACCTTCTCTAACCTTTTCAGAACCCAACCTAAACTAAACTAACCTTGTTTTACTTCTCTTTACTTTACTTGACCTAACCTAACCTAACCTAACCCCCCTAACCTTTTCAATCCTAACCCAACCTAACCATTCTAACCTAACCGAACCTAACCTAACCTCCCTTAACCTTTCTAACCCAACCTAACTGTTCTAACCTAACCCAACCTAACCTTTCTAATCAAACCCCCCTAAACAAACCTTAATCTAGCATAACAACCTAAACCCCTCCCCTTACCCAAAGACAAGGCCATAGCTACTGAGGACATGACCAAGAGGGCCTTCCTGCCGGCTCTGTCCACCAGCAGGATAGCTATCACAGTGGCACCCATCTGAACTGCCCCTACGATCATAGCGGCCACATTGTCATCCATAGTAGATCCTGAAGCCTGAAAAATATAAGATAAAAACAAATAAGTAGGTAAATTAAATAAAAACATAAAAATAATAATAATAATAATAATAATAATAATAATAGGAACAATATATTGTGGATTTCTGCTGAAGTCCATATATAGCCTACAGACATTTCACCTCAACTATCTCCCAATGTATGGATACGTACAAATAGTTTTTAATAGATATGAATGAAAATTAATTGATAATAAGAAGGAAAAATAGTATAGTATGATAAGCTAAAGGTAGTATTGAACTATTGATAACAATATAATTGGAATTACACTGTTAAAAAAAATATATATATAAATATAATAGTTAGTGGATGTTAGAATCAAGCCATAATTTTAATCGTCTTTTTATTGTATCCAAAGCTGGGTATAATCGTGAAAAGTTGGCCAGAAGATATTGAAAAAAGACGTCGCGTTACTGAAAGGGTTAATGGGACAGTGTCTGTTTGTTTGGTCTATTAATTCATTTATTCATATATATTTTTTAGTTTCCTCCCTAGACCTCCATCAAGCTTAGAAAAAAAAAAAATAGACTCTTTGTACATTTTTCGGTAGAAAATTTTCCCGGTCAAAGGCCGATTTCTTCTAAAATTACATGCTCACTATTGCTTGCCAGGAAAAAATTGACACCTAAATGGCATGAAGGGTCCTAATATTGACAAAGAAATAGGGGTGAAAGGTCATAAAATCCCCAAACTAATGGAACCAACGTCTTAAAATCTCAAAACTAGTGGGGCTAAACATTAGGGAGAAGGGGGTCCAGAAAAACAGTATGTCTCCCCTTAACAATCCCAAAACACACCTGGAAGATGGCAGACAGGTTGGACAAGACAGGCGCATTTCCCGACGCCTGTTGGAAGAGGAAGGCGATGATGGAGATGACTAAGGGCATGATGTAAGGTCTTCTAAACAGGCTGGTAATTGAGGTCTTGTTAGCGACGGCCTCATCCTGTTCCTGCTGCATGTCGTACACTTCTTGTTGTATGTCGTAGTTCGCACCTGAAGGAGAGAAGGGAAATATCATTGACTGTGTCTTAACCGAGTCTGGCCTTCATATAATAATTTTTATAATTTAAGCAAGTTTCATACCAGCAATTGGTCATCGAATACATCAGTAAATCTTTATAGTTTCGTGCTTGTTCTTCATATAAAATTTAATGTATTGTAAATGAAGTGCCCAACCGAACACTTCCTTTAACCCCCTAGGCCGGGTGACGACATATGGCATCAATAGAATTAATGGGCAGCATCTCATATGTCGCCACATGGCATCGGCATGTTTCGCGCCAAGCAATCAAATTTTCCATGGTGCAATCTCAGCCTTATCGGCCTTGTAATGAACTAAGGTCCGTTCCTAGACCCTCCTTCGCTCCCTCTAGCGGTCTAGCCTCTCTCTACTCCTCCTCAACATCTCTTCCTCTCACAAGTACCCCCAACTATCTCCCCTTCCCCACCTACCTCTCCTGTGATTACATCATTCTTCCCGGGAGGAAGGAAGTGCTAAACAGAGGTGCATTTTTGTGAGAGCTTTGGGTTAAGCCCAGCTTCCAGTTTTGGCTTAAGCAAGAGCAACCGCGCTAAAAACGATTGGCTCGACTCCGACCACAAGTTACGTGACTTAAACACAAACACTGAAGATATATCGGAACAACAAGACGATCAGCAGCATGACGACATGATTTGGGAACTAGCAGGACGTCCTTTACACAAAGGATTGAGTATTTCAAGACCTCTCATTTCTTTCAAAGCAGCTCTTATAATAAATAGAGTGTTTCCCCTCTGACTTTCATTTGTTTGTCCTCACTATAGTCTAATAACTCTATTTTTTTTCCAGCTGATGTTTCTATCTTAGTTACTCATCTATTACGTAGATTTTGTGGCGAAATATGCTGTCATTTATGAGAATTTGCATTACTATCATGCAGAGATCTAATAGATTCATATTTTTCATTACATATCGAAAAATCAGTTACTAAGGGATTCAATTTTCCATCAGCTGAAATACAACCGACTATAACAGACCTCAATCTACTGAATGTTTTCATTACCAATAGACCATCTAGGGACAATCTATACCATGGGGATATAATTATACCAGCCAACAGCCACCAAATTTGATATTCAAAATCAATCAAAAAATGCGATTGTGGTCGATTTGGGGCCCTACATATACATGGTAAGTTAACCATTGCAGCAGGCGACATTGTTGTTGTTGGTATTGGAGGTTGTTTACAAACACGTCTACATGCTCAAGCCAAAGGTCCCAAAGTGAAGGCGATCATCGCTTAAGCGCAGCTTGAGTTTGGCTTAAGTTTTGTCCTCGCAAAAACGGAAAATCACGTTTGGCTCGACCCAGGCTTAAGCCAAAACTCTCGCAAAAATGCAGCTCTGATGTCTCACCACTCTCTCTGTGCTTAGGTGATTCGCCCAGATCGCCAGGTCATCCATTTGCCACTTAAGGGGGAGGTAGTTACTTTTTCTGGCCCCCCATCTCCCTGATGTTTGTCCCATTAGTTTTGAAAGTTTAAGACGTCCGGCCAACTAGTATGGCAATTTTAACACCTTTCACCCCACGTCTTTGTCAATATTAGAACCTTTTGTGCCATTTAGGTGTCGATGATTTCCTGGCAAGGGATAGCGAGCTTGTTATTTTAGGAGGTATCGGCCTTTGGTCGGGACATTTTTCCACCGAAAAATTTACAAATTTATCTCAAAGGGGGGCTTAGGAGTGGTTTTTTTTTTCAAACTTGATAGAGGTCTACCGAGAAAACAAAAGTAATAATGAATAAATAAATTAATAAACCAAAAAATTAACCCTTCCCCCTTAATCTCCTCACCTCTATAGTATTGCAGCGAATCCGTCATCTTATCAATTTTCCCCTTGGCGAGTAGAAACACCGGGGACTCCTTGACGAAGAACAGTAGTACGAGCTGAACCATGGGCGGGACGGCAGACACGGCCGCCAGGATCCGCCAGTTGTAAACGAAGGTACCGAAGCCCAAGCCGTACAGCATCCCGATCGTAAACATCAGCTGGAATCCGCTACCTGGGAGGAGAAAACGTATAGCAAATCAAGGTTTCTCTGAATGGCTAAGTACGGATCATATGGATTGCCTATTGTGTATCAGCTGTTTTCTGCAAAGTTTCCCTATTTGGCATTGAGTAAATTATTCTCAATATGTATATGCTCAGGAAATTGCTACCTAGGGAGAAGCTATACTCGCTTTCTTTTCATCTGACGGTAAATTTAATTCCTTAGAAGCTAATTTATCAATACTTAATGGAAAAATATAAAACCACTATATGTCTCTGCATCATATTTAGACCAAGTGTATATAATTAGCACCATATATCACCACATACAGTATTTCACTACAAAAATAACTGTGAAATCTTGATGGGAACTTTGCAATTTACCGTCAGTTGAAAAGAAACGGTACAGTTAAAGTTCCACCACCTGCCTTTGATTAATCCCTTATTGCACAAATATATATAGGGCGAGATGGATGCATTTGTCCCACTCGCCCTTTAGGGGTTAAAGTGTGCCTTCTATGAAAATATGTTGGTAACCTCTATCTATATGAAGCAACATTAGAGATAGTAATAGGTCCACGATATGAGATTAACTTGTAAGTTTAACAGTATAAAGTATTCCTGCCATAAACATATACATAAATTCGCTACTTGTGATATAAAAAGGTATCCTTATAATTATCAATAAATGGCCGTAAATTATGACTTTGAACAGCCTTATTCAATATTCGTCTTAATTTCGGTAATAAAAGTATGCTTGTGACCATTGAAATTATGGTATTTTGTTGGCAATACTGCTGCCTGTTCTGTGACTTAATATAGGGAATATTTTTAGCGATCTGGACAAAAATGTTTGTGATACCCCTATGTCGCAAAACCCCCCAGCTAATGCTGGTCTCCACCGAAGATGGTATTATGTGCGGTTATACCAGTGATACCAACACTTATATCAGTCACCAGACGCCATTATAGTGACAGAGAGAGAGATACACACATCCAAACGTTATATACTCCACTAACCCAATGCCCTCCTAATGTCCGCCGAAGATATCTCAGCAATATAGTTTAATGTGACTATACCAGTGATACCAACACTAACACCAGTCACCAGGCGGCCTTATAGTAGCAGAGAGAGAGAGAGGGAGTGATTGTGAGAGTGAGAGTGAGAGAGTTACACACATTCACACATACAGTATAACTTCCACTAACCCAATGCTCCCCTGATGTCCGCCGAAGCTATCTCAGCAATATAGTTGGGTGAGACTATACCAGTGATACCAACACTAACACCAGTCACCAGGCGCCCTCCTAGTAACATTGGGAAGTTCTGGGCACCTCCTGAAATCACAAAATACATGGAAATAATTACTTGACTATGGGAGGTAATTTATTATATATGTACAATCATCTCTTGTTAGCCATTATCGAATTTAAAATTGTTATCTTACTGGAGGAGTTATAATCTTAGGCTAATTATATGTACTCTATATGATATTTTTCTTATACTCCCAGTTGGACTCGAACCACCGACAGTCAGGATGAGTGTCCATGCTTTAATCTACTACACCATTGCGTGATAAAGGATATTTAACCTTTTCCTATTTATATTAAGGAGAAGGGAAATCCTACGAGAATGTATTTCAATTCATACACAAGTCGTAGGATGCATATTCCAGATTACCATAGAGGGATTTTTACAAGTACCCTCACGCAACTCAGGTTTAAGTTATTTCATTTAATTCTCACCCAGCCAAACACGAGAGTTATTAATATCAAGTATATGTCACAAATACACGAAAGCTACTTAATGCTTTTCTACTCCCAGTCGGACTCGAACCATCGACAGTCAGGATGAATGTCCATGCTTTAATCCACTACACTACGGCATGTTAAAGCATACTTAAGTTTTTCCTACTTATATTATGGAGAAGGGAAATCCTACTTGGAGAATGTATTTAAATTCATACAGTGGTATGGACACTCGTCCTGGCTGTCGGTAGTTCGAGTCCGGCGGGGAGTATAAATTAATTTAGTAGCTCACGTGTATTTGTGAGATATACTTGATAATATATGTTTTAAGTAATTAGTTATGTATCTATTTATTCATAATTATGATGATGGTAGTAGTAGTGATGGTGGTAACTCATCACAGAGTTGGGTATGCTGTTTTGATTTTGGGCAAAGCGGCACTTCTACGTTATCCATATACAGTACTTTATGCGTATATATGATAACTTACCAATGAGACCCCATCCCATCATGAAGAGCACCGTAGTGGCCATCATAGTCA
Source organism: Paralithodes platypus (assembly GCA_032716605.1). Classification (NCBI taxonomy): domain Eukaryota; kingdom Metazoa; phylum Arthropoda; class Malacostraca; order Decapoda; family Lithodidae; genus Paralithodes; species Paralithodes platypus. The sequence goes on along the minus strand of CM064485.1, from coordinate 1,764,158 downwards.
TCTTCCTGCCGAGGGTGTTGACCAGGACGCCCCCCAGCATGCCCCCCGCCGCGCCCCCCAGGAATGGTACGGAGGTGAACCAGTCATGCTCGCTGTCCGTAAGGTTGAGGCCCCCAGAGTGGTTGGTGGGGTGCTGGAGTAAGGTCCCCGCAGGAGACGTGAACCCCATCACTGTACCGATACACATGGCGCCCATGCATGCTGCAGAAAACATAACGCTCTCAGGCTCTAAAGCGCGGTGAAATATCTAGCATCAGGTAAAGCTGTATTAACCCACTCAGTACGAAGGCGGTTTCATTCATATTATTCTCCTGTAACTATCATTAAAGTCGCCACAGGCTAACCTGGCAGAGAAACCCCTTGCCCATTCCTATCCTCGCAAAGGTTCCATGCAACCCAAATGAATGATTGACTGCCCACCAGCCAATCATTCATTTGGGTGTGTGTATATCAGTGTAGATAAGAATTGTGTGCTATATGTCTTATGTTTCTTTAAAAATGTGCAGTTATAAGCAATTTTAATGGTGTGGATCAAGAATTATAGCCGAATTAAGAGACTTAAGAAATTACACATTAAAGGTGAACTGCAGGAGTGAAAGAAAAAACTAAGTTTAATGCAGGGTCATAACTTGTCATGAATATACTTTAATATGTATATGGGCAATATCGATATAATTCCATTAAACACCAGAAAAAAATATTGATCTAATTCGTCGTTGACATCCTCGGCCATCAGCTGGGAAAGTTACAGCTGATTTTTGTGACGGTAGAAAATGGAGTGGCAGGTTATAAACATCGGACATGCTCGGGCTGTAATTTTTTTTTTTTTTTTTTTTCATTTGTACCTTTCAATTCAATACTCAAGCTTTTCAAAAGATCGAACAAGGTCCTGAAGTTGTGCACATCAAGAAATAATCCCATCTCGCGAAAATTATACATACAGGCAGTGTTTTTTTAGTATTTAGCCTGGGCTAAAATTAAGGGAGGTCGGTCCAAGGCCTATTTGTTAATGGCAGTAACGTTTTCTGTTCAATTTATATATCGCGGTCTTTTGACCAGACAGTGGTGAAGCCAAATGTTGATCTGTACACATGCATACAATTTATAAGAGTTTCTTACATAAAAAAGACCACAGATTCACTCATTTCCCTTGTCGAGTGTTCCCGCCATTGACAATAGTGACGTCATGGTAAACACGCCAGTTCTCGCCAAATAAAATAAGTTAGATAAGCTATAATTCTATGTTGTTAAGACACATTGATGAAAGTTCTTGAGTATCATATCCCTAAAACCAAGCAGATCCCAATGGACATTGTAGTTTGAATAGGTTTCACCCCTTGAATTCACCTTTAAGTATACTATCAGCATGGATATTATAAAGTTTAAACAATAATAACAATAATAATGATAAATATTAATAATAATAATAATAATCATAATAATAATAATAATAAATCAAATAAATAAACAAAGCAGAACATGTTGCGCACTTACCCACAAAGGTGCCGAGGTACTGCTTGGTGTGGGAGGGCTTGGTGGTGAAGGGAGCCAGGTTGTCTGAGTTCGAGTCGCTTAGTTTGGCCATCGTATCTAGTCAACTGTGAGGGTAGAATGGGTGACAGATTAATAGAGAGATAGCTAGTTAATGTACTGAACTGATACATACATAGATGGATTGATAGAGAGGAAAGAGGGTCGGGTGCCATGTTGTATTTTCTATTACGCATTTTACCTATTCTCGTGTATCTATAGTATACAGTACATAATATATATATATATATATACATATATATATATATATATATATATATATATATATAGAGAGAGAGAGAGAGAGAGAGAGAGAGAGAGAGAACAAAAATAATAGTCCCCCACCACCTAAACACTATCCATATCACTGTTATCTACCACACACATGTACACCATTGTCTCAGTACTGTGGCATAAAGTGTTGTTTTAAATGATACAGTTGCAATCATTACTTAACGGTAGGTTTTTAGTTTGTTCCCTAGACCCTCCATCAAACTTAAAATTACACCCCCAAAACCCCTTTTCAAAATAAATTTGTAAATTTTTCAGTAGAAAATTGCCCCGGTAGAAGGCCAGTTCCACTTAAATTAAAGGCTCGCTAATGGCACCAAAGTTAATAAAATTAACCGAAATTGCGCGAAAGGTCTTAAAATTGCTGAATTAATAGGACGAACGTCTTAAAATATTAAAAGCAATGGGGCTAAACATGTGGGAGAATGGGTTCCAGAAAAAAAATCTTAAGTAAAAATCTCCCCTTAACCCCTTCTGTACCGGCGACGTCTCTTTAATTGTATTCTAGTTATATTTAAACGATGTTGTGCAGTTTAGCCTTTAAACGGCGAAGCCTGTGTTTTTTAAAGGTTCCGCCAATGCGAAGGAATTTGGTTCTATTCTGACGAAAATTGTCATATTTACAATATATATCATTATTACTTATCTATATGCACCTGTTTGGCTTTACAATATATATCATTATTACTTATCTATATGCACCTGTTTGGCTTTACAATATATATCATTATTACTTATCTATATGCACCTGTTTGGCTTTACAATATATATCATTATTACTTATCTATATGCACCTGTTTGGCTTTTAATATGAACATGAACATTTAAGAGCAATAAAAGAAGTGGGAATAGCATTTGGGGGGTGAATACCCTTTCTCTCCGAGGTCCAGTGCGGCACTGAGACCTTGCTTGCACTAAAAGTCTCTGTGTTGCAAGGATCTCTAACTGCCTCGCCCGTGTTAAAGAGACCGCGTGAGGAAAATTACCCGATAAAAGGGGGAATAAAAGTTAAAATAGCTGATAATTGGGAAGGGGGGGGGGAACACATATGGAGGAGTGGTAGCAAGTAATAAAGGGGAAGTATCTCACATAATCACATATTGCTTTGTTTTGAGTGCCACTGGGGTATTTTAAAAGGGATGTTTTAATGTGCTGGCTCTATGGAGGACGCTCGCATTGCACCACAAAAACGTCTATAGAGGATTCTTGCCGTTTATGGGTTAAGAAGGTTGTGTGGTAGTAAAATTATTTAACCCCTTCTGTACCAATGACGGCTCTTTAATTTCATTCTAGCTGTATTTAAACGTTTTTGTGCAGTTTAAGAAGGATCTGTGGTTGTAAAATTGGTTAAGTGAAATAGTTCGAAGCCTGAAACATGAACATTTAAGAGCAATAAAAGAAGTGGGAATAGCATTTGGGGGGTGAATACCCTTTCTCTCCGAGGTCCAGTGCGGCACTGAGACCTTGCTTGCACTAAAAGTCTCTGTGTTGCAAGGATCTCTAACTGCCTCGCCCGTGTTAAAGAGACCGCGTGAGGAAAATTATGCTGGAGGCCTTTTTTAAGCTGAATACAATTGTTTCATAGTAGCCCAAGTGGAGTTAAAAGGACGGCACCGGTACTGCAGGGGTTAAATTATCATCCATTGTGAAGCCTTGAATACCATAAAGGCACCCCCGGAATACTAATATCAGGTAAAGCATTAAGGGGGGTCACTGGCTTTATTTTATATTTCTCTCCTTTTCTCTATTTCCCTGGCTTGTATCCATTCGGCCCCATTCAGCCAACTGTTTTAAGACGTTCTTCCTCATCCAGGTGTCTATTTCTTCCTGGCGAGCGATAGCGAGCCAGCTTTGTATGGAGAAATCCGGCTTCGCCGGAAAAAAAATTCTATCGAAAAATGTACAAATTTACCCTGCTGTCAAAAACATTTAGATAAAATATGCTGGCTCGCTACCGCTCGCCAGGAAAAAATCGACACCTGGATGGGGATAAACGTCTTGAAACAGTAGGCTGAATGGATACAACCCAGAGAGGGAGAGGGAGAGAGAAACATAAACGAGGTAGGCCCCCTTAAGTGCGTATAAACAGAATTGTGTCCATGCATCTCCACTCACTGCAATATACCACTTGCGAGTTTTGGTCTATAAGGAAGTTGGAGCCGTGGCCATCAATACTTAGCAGAATTATCAGCTAAAATACGGTCGTGATACATATATAAATACATAAAACCAAATTGATCATGCTTTTTATCCAACAGAAACCCACATTATTATTGCATTTCTCTTTAATATCGATGTTCACGGCTGCATTTCTCTTTAATGTCGATGTTCGTGGCTCCAACTTCCTTATAGCCTGAAACTCGGGTCAATTAGCGTTACCTGTACAGTACAGATCAATGGCAATAACACCACTGCCACCACCAACTACCACAACTATCATTCTATCTTCCTGGCGAGCGATAGCGAGCCAGCATTCTATGGAGAAATCCGGCTTCGCCGCAGACATTTTTCTTTCGAAAAATGTACAAATTTAGCCTGCTGTCAAAAACATTTAAATAAAATATGCTGCAATCGACACCTGGATGGGGATAAACTTCTTAAAACAGTAGGCTGAATGGGGCCGAATGGATACAACCCAGATACAACCCATCTCCACTCACTGCAATTAACGTTCCCTGCAAAGTGAAGATCAATGGCAATAACACCACCACCAACAACTAGCACAACAACTACCACTACTACCAGGCCGTATACAACTACCACAACTACCAAGCCCTCTGCAGCATTGTGGGAGGGTTATGTCACTGGTGGTGGTTTGTTGTTTATCAGTACCTATCCTGTGAGTGTCTGTGGTTAGCGTAGTGTGTGCTAAACAATGCTATGATGTGATAGTGATGTCCTTGATAACCAGCTATTGTGGGCTGATTTGGTGACCACAGCTGGGTGATTCATGGAAGGCTAAAAGGTACTATGGAGTGGGAAAATAGCTCGTCACCTTCCTCCCTCTCCACCCCCCTCTCTCCTAATCTCTTCTAAAGATGTAGTTTCTACCCTCTCTGGCATTAATACTAAGAAGGCGTACGGTCCGGACGGTATTCCTCCTGTTGTACTCAAAAACTGGGCTTCCGTGCTGACTCCCTGCCTAGGCAAACTCTTTCGTCTCTGTCTCTCCTCTAACATCTTCCCTTCATGCTGGAAGTTTGCTCTCATTCAACCTGTCCCAAAGAAGGGTGACTGCTCTCAACCCTCCAATAAATCGTCCAATTGCTCTCATCTCTTGTATCTCTAAAGTTTTTACAACTATTCTTGCTTCCAAATTTCTTAAGCATTTCTCTTCTCATAATCTACTCTCAGATCGCCAGTATGGCTTCCTTAAAGGTCGCTCTACTGGTGATCTTTTTCCATATCTTACTAACTCTTGGTTATCCTCCTTTCGGGACTTCGGTGAGACCTTTTCTATTGCACTAGACATATCGAAGTCCTTCGATAGAGTCTGGCACAAATCTTTAAATTCTAAACTACCCTCCTTCGGTTTCTATCCCTCCATCTGTGCCTTTGTCTCTAATTTCCTTTCCGGCCGTTCCATAGCTGCGGTTGTGGATGGCCATTACTCACTTCCTCATCCTATCAACTCCGGTGTTCCTCAGGGCTCTGTCCTATCTCCCATTCTCTTTCTAATTTTCATAAATGATCTTCTCAACTGTACCTCCAGTCCCATCCATTCATACGCAGACGACTCTACCTTACATGACTCAATTCCTGAACGCCCCAGCCAGCAATCCCTCAAAGACAAACGTAATGAAGCCATGTAACACTTATCTTCTGATCTAACTACTATTTTTAATTGGGGCAGAGAAAACCTTGTTGCCTTTAATGCTTCCAAAGCCCAATTTCTTCATCTTACTACCCGTTCAGAACTCCCAGAGGACTATCCCTTACACTTCAACAATACAAAAATCAATCCTTCATCTTCTCTCAGTATTCTTGGTGTCTCTTTTCTTTTGCTCTCACTTGGAAGGACCATATTACCAGTCTTGCTAAGGCAGCCTCCAAGAAGCTGGGTGTGCTCAACCGCCTCAAGGGGTTCTTTACCCCTGCACAGCTTCTTGCTCTGTACAGGGGCACTGTGCGTCCTTGTATTGAGTATTGTTCACATGTGTGGGGAGGATCCTCTCACACCGCACTTCTAGACAAAGTAGAAAGGAAAGCCTTTCGTATCATTAACTCCCGTCCACTCACCGACTCTCTGCAATCTCTCTCTCTTCGCCGCAATGTTGCATCTCTCTCGCTATTCTATCGCTACTACAATAATCAGTGTTCCTCAGAGCTCTCTTAGTGCATACCACCTCCTCTACGTAGGCTACGTAGTACCCGTCTTGCAACACAATCCCACCCCTACTCAGTACAACTCTCCAACTCAAGAGTGAAATATTACTCCCAATCATTCTTCAATTCAACAGCTGAGCTCTGGAACTCTCCCTTATCCTATGACTTAAATTGTTTCAAACTCCGTGTGTCCAGACATTTTGGCTTGAACTTTCCTTGATTTTGGCCCTGTCACTCTTTTAACTCTTGGGGAGGCACTCGTCACAGGCAGTTTTGCCTTTTGTCTCCTTCATCCACATAGAAAACAAAAAAATAGCTAACATAATGTACCTTCGACCTAGTTTCCAATTCCAATGTGAAAGAGCCTCATAATAGTACGAATGAAAACTTACTCATCAAAAATTGCCGGAAAATACGCTCGTGTGCCACGAACTTTAAGCCGGAGTCACACGAACCCTTTTACGAGCAATTTTTACTGGCAATTATGGTCTGGAAGCTTAAAAAAATACACTTTATCAGAATTCAGCCGCCTAAAATAATCAATCTTCAGTCTAGTTACCGATACCAGTGCGAAAATGTCCCGAAATAATACGAGGAAAAACTTGGTCTTAGAAAATTGCCAGAAAATGCGCTCGTGTGACACCAACTTTAGCCTGTGACTGTACGGGGAAAGAATGCGATACGATACAATGTTAATCATGTAGGTGAAGGAAAGAAAGTTCAAAATAATTTAACTTTATTTATACATCCAACTATTACTTTATGTATAATACAAAATGCGTCCTCAACAAAGAAATACAAATGTCAAACCACATTATGAAAGTATATATTCATTAAGTCATTCAAACCTTTCTATAATGTTTAAGGTATATTTTTGCATTCATAGTAATAGTAGTAGTAGTAGTAGTAGTAGTAGTAGTAGTAGTAGTATATAGAGTAATATCTGATGTTTGTAAAATATAATGTATGTACAATATTAAATAAATTAAAGGCAAAAAAACAAAAAAAGTAGTAGTAGTAGTAGTAGTAGTAGTAGTAGTAGTAGTAGTAGTAGTAGTAAGGAATAGTAGTAATGTGTGTTAGATGATTCATGAAATAATATATATTGTATTTATAATGTTGTTCCCTCTTCCTTCACAACATGTAAGGGGGAGGTACTCGCTTTTTCTGGACCCTCTTCTCCCTCATGTTTAGACCCATTAATTTTGCGATTTTAAGACGTTCGTTCACTAGTTTGGCGATTTTGAGACCTTCCGCTCCATTACTTTGTCAATATTTAGACCTTTCGTGCCTTTTAGGTGTCGACTTTTTTACTGACGAGCGATAGCGAGCCTGCAATTTTAAGAGTAACCGGCCTTCGGCCGAAAACAAAATCTACCGAAAATGTACAAATTTATCTTGAAGGGGGTCTAGGGAATGTTTTTTAAGCGTGATGGAGGTATATACAGTATATCAAGGAAATAAACAAATAAATGAATATATTGAATGTATAAATAAATAGACCACAAAAAATAACCATTGTCCCCTTAATGTATGCTGATATAATCTGTAGCACCACTAGGATTTGTTGAAGCATGTTGATATCTGTTATGCTGAAATATATTGTTGCAACACTAAGATTTATTGAAGTATGTCGATATCTAATGCAGCACCCACTAAGATGTGTTGAAGTATACTGATATCTACTGCAGCACCCACTTAGATTTGATGAAGTATGCTGATATTTACTGCAGCACCACTAAGATTTATTGAAGTATGTCGATATCTAATGCAGCACCCACTAAGATGTGTTGAAGTATACTGATATCTACTGCAGCACCCACTTAGATTTGATGAAGTATGCTGATATTTACTGCAGCACCACTAAGATTTGTTGAAGTATGCTGATATAAAATGTTAGCAACACTAAGATGTGTTGAAGTATGCTGATATCAACTGTAGCACCCACTTAGATTTGCTGAAGTATGCTGGTATTTACTGCAGCACCACTAACTATTATTGAAGTATGCTGATATCTGTTAAAGTATGCTGATTATCTACTGTAGCACCATTAGGATTTATTGAAGTATGCTGATATCTGTTGTAGTGTCAAGCCCTTAGTCTCCGGCACCACCCAGGCACTGAAGGCCAGGGCGGCGGTACAACAGGACGCCAGCAGAAGGTACAAACCACTCTCACCCAGCAGGTCCTGTAATGGGGAGAGGCAACATTCAGTAGTGGATTCTGTGGGAACGACTTAAGGGGGTACTGCTTGGTTTTTGGTCTATATTTTGTATCTATTTATTTATTTTTGAGTTTCCTTGCTAGACCTCCATCAAG
>CM064485.1:1543192-1753192 GCA_032716605.1 Paralithodes platypus | reverse complement strand
TAACCCTCTGAGGGTGGGTGCCCAACCCCGAAAGGGGCTGAAATAGGGGAGCTATCCCCCCGCCAAAGGCTGCTTTCTAGGGCCTTTCCTAGCTGATGCTGAAAGGATTGGGTTTCTCGCGAAATATTTATCCATTTATCTCAAAGATGGGTCTTGGGGGTATTTTTGTTAAAGCTTGATGGAGGTCTAGAGAGCAAACTAAAAACCTCCCCTTAATATTACGTTGTTGTTACGTTACACATAAGCGTTCATGTATTACGGTTTATCACATGCTAGCTTTCATTAATTTAATTGGGAGGTGTTTAGTGTTGGAGTGAAATAAATAAAACTAGATTACCTGTAGCGGTTGAAAGGCTAAGGTGAGACCAAAGGCCGCGAGCCAGTTGATGCAGCAGACCAGACTGGCCGCCGTCTCTCGGACCGATGGCGAGAACAACTCACCTGGTAAAGAGAGAGAGAGAGAAGCAGGTAGTTTTGGTGGGTCAGTGTGGACATTCTTTATGACCCCGAGAGAGAAAGAAAGAAAGAGTGAGGTCAGGGGGTCTATCTGACGTCACGAGATCTGCGCGTGTCAATACCTTCTAGTCTATATACCTTGGTAAAGACAAACTTACAGTTCATTCTTTTCAGTACCGGTGACGTCTTTTTTATATGATTTCAGATACATTTAGACGATTTTATGCAGCTTCATTCGTTATGTGAATTAATTAACAGTTTCATTACCGGTGACGTTTTTTTTTTTTTATTTCAGATACATTTAGACGATTTTATGAAGCTTGAGAAGGATATATGGTAGCTAAACGGATTAATGGAGCCTTGTAATTGGTAGAGGTTTTTCCTAAGCTGAATAAAATTGGCTAATAGTTGCCCGTATATAATGAAAAGGATGGCACCGGTACTGCATGGGTTAACGCTAGCTAATTCCAAGGTGCTCTTTTTGGACCACCCGTGTTTCACCCCATTAGTTTAGCATTTATAAGACGATTCACCCTATTACTTTGACGATTATGAGATGCTTCTCTCCATTCAGAACGTCTATTAACCCCTACTGTACCAGAGGGTATTACCATAAATGTACCCTCCAGTACCAGGCAATGTGGCAAAAATGGCTTCAGAGTCGACAGAGAACACCCTTCCACCTCAAAAGTTGGAGGAATACTGGCCCAGCCAGCATGTGGGAGCTTGGATATAAGCTGAGAAGTGTTGCCAACGTCTAACAGCAGTTCGTATAAGTAATGGTGCCAGGTACCGTTCGATATGGGCAGTTACAGGGACCGCATACTACTGACGGCGATCTTCCGTCGCTGGTACAGGCAAGTGACTTTTTTACTGTCGGCGATTCCCCTCGCTGCTACAGTACGGGCTAAGAATAGATTTGTAAATAGTTGCAGTATTTTATAAGAATTTTTTTTTACATCCTGTTTTTTTAGTCCAAATGAAGTAGCTACATAAATGTACATTATGTAACTTTCTTTTTATGTAATCTTGTGTAAATCTTATGTAACTTTCTTCTACACTGTAAAAATCAAAGGTACCATAATTATACGTAAAATCACGTTGGGTATATTGATATTGATTTACCTTTAATTATTGGATATAACTTTCATATGCTCTTTACGTGGGTTTAACCCGGGAAGCGCGTTGCTATGGTATTTGAAACGTTTCGCCAGGCGAAGGTATTTTGGTTCATTCCTGACGAAAATCGTCATATTTACCATAAATATCATTAATACTTATCCATATGCGCCTATTTTACGTTGAATATGAAGATATTAACATTTAAGAGCAATAAAATAAGTGTGAATAGTATTTGGGGGGTGAAAAACACATATTATTACCGCTCGGTCGTATCATGAGGCGAGAGCCGGGGCGGCGTATATCCTCCCTGTCCGAGCTCCAAAGCGGCACTGACGCCTTGCAATACAAGTCTCTGTGTTGCAAGGATCTCTAGCTGCCTTGCCCGTGTTATAAAGACCGCATAAGGGAAATTCGCGCAAAAAATTACCCGATAAAAGAGGGAATAAGAGAAAATAATAGGTGATAATTGAGAAGGGGGGAAAAGGAGAGGAAGGGACACATAGGCCTATGAAGGAGTGGTAGCAAGTAATGGAGGGGAAATATCTCTGATAATCACTTATTCCTTTGTTTTGAGTGCCAGTGGGGTGTTTTGAAAGTTTTTTTTTTTTAGGCCTTGGCTCTTAACCTGACAAGCGCGATATAGACCTAGGTGCTAGGGTAGTTATTTGTGCATTTCTAGCCCTGGATTCTGACAGAATTCGTTATATTTACAATATAAAGCATTATTTGTTTTCGGTATGCTTTTATTTTACATATATGATGTATATATGAACCTTCAAGAGTGCTAAAATAAGTGGGAAAAGCATTTGGGGGGTGAAAAACGAAGATATTGGCCACCCGGTCATAATCTCAGGCGAGAGAGAGCCACAGGCAGCCCTCCCCTCTCGCTGTCTGGGAGTCAACTGAGACGAGCGGGGCGGTGTGTGCCGGTGCCTGGGTGTTGCATAACGATCTTTTATGCAACCCACTTGTGCTACATTATCGCGGGAGAGAAAATAACCGATAAATGATGATAATAAGAGGATAAATAGGTGATAATTGAGGAGGGGGGGGAGGGGGGAATAAGGTGGGGAAGGAGGGGAGGGGGAGGGGTGAGAAACACATGGATGAGTACTAGAGGGGAATTATCTCACCTAGAGACAAAATCCTTTGTTTTGATAGGCCCCTTTTTTTTTTGGAAGGCTTTTTTTATGGTCTTGCTTCCGTGAGGCCTATCGCGTTCCCTATAGGAAGCCTTCCGTGAGGCCTATCGCGCTTGCCGGGTTGAGAGGACCTTCGCCTTTGCCCACCAAACCTCTTATGAGGTAGTTTGCCTTTCCCGGGTTAATATTACCAATGTATCGTGATGGGCAATCATAATGGGCACTTTAGTTACCCTTTTCTTACCTTATTCACAACCATAATTGTTGACAGTGCATACTTACTCATGAGAAGCCAGGAGATAGGACCAAAGCCGAGGGAGAAGGCAGCGATGAACACCACAAGAGAGAGCAGGGGTAACCAGCCTAAATATTGGTCTGTCCATTGGGCGTTTAGGTCTTTTACTACGAAGTATTCAGCCATAGCCACTGTTAGAAGAAAATAATGGTGTGGTGAGAGAGTGAGAGAGTTAGAGTTGTATTACCATTAAGTATTCAGCCATGGCCACTTTCCGAGTATGTGTTGTTAGTAAGTGGACATAAAGGCTGAGAAGCTTGAGATTGATATTCATAGATTAGAAATATGTCTTTAGTTTAATTTTATTCTTTCAATATATTCTAAATAATATAATCCTGATCTTAGTGAAAAAGGATTAAACCCCACCAAGTCGCCATCTTGAATCTCGAGCCACTGTTCTGCCACTGTGAATGACAGCCAGTAAAGGCGTAGTTATATAATAATTATTCTCAGCAACTTGTGATATCGGCAACTTGATTCTGTCAATATTGTTATCTCCTTTTCACTAATATAAACGATAAATCTGATAGTTGATTACTATAAACTGCTGATTTAATTCAACAATAGTTCAGAATCTGTCATACAAGAATTGCCAAGAAAAGGGAGATCGCAGGATTCACCCTTCAGGTAAGAACTGCAAATCTCCAGCTTGAACTGCTAGACAAAAGAATTAACTTCGGAAGCTGAATTCTTTCAAACTGTAATCCAAAAGCTGCTAGAAAAGAACTGATCATGTAATTACCCGGTTTGTTAAGTCCCTCCAATCTTTTACTGAAACTAACCAAGAGCAAGAGCCATGGTGCTTGAGGATGTTACCAGAAGAACTGTCCTGCCAGCACGGTCCACCAAAAACACTGCTAGTAACGTGGCCATCATCTGGACAGCTCCGACAATGGTGGCGCTGACATTGTCGTTTAGACCGGACCCAGCTTCCTAAATTAATAATATATTTTAGCATAATTAGTTTAATTTAGTTGAGTATATTTGTTGAAAGGTTTCGATGTTCCAGATTGATTTTTCATGGTGAAGTGCATAAGCCTGATCCACTGACTTCAGTAAACAATTGCAATTTGCTTATATTGTTTTACAAAAAGATTTGAATTCCTGACTGGGCTTCCATGATAAAGTAGACAAGCTCAAGATTTCCACTTCAGTAAGCTAATAAGTTGGTAACAGTAACATTGATACGATATGAATGAAATAGGAAACTCATTGGTAAATGAAGGGCATATACCAGTCAATAATAGTAAGGAATTATTAGCTCTATTAAATATCTTGTTCGAATTTTACATCCAACACAAACGATCTGTTTGTAGGATGCTAGGACATTATTTCACTTTCTGAGCATGGTATATTTCTGGTTTGAAGGGATTTGAAAGGTCTATAGCTCTATATGATGATATCCCTATAAACCATATCCTGAACCTACCTTAAAGATAACGGATAGATTAGAGATGACGGGTCCGATGCCAGAGAGTTGGGTGAACATGCACACCGACAGACAGATAAGGAAGGGCTTCAAGTTATTGGCCTTTAGGAGGTCCAGTACAGAGGCCTTGGTCTTGATACTCTCATGTTCCTGCAGCAGATCATTCATCTCCTGGCGTATGTCGTAGTGGACACCTGTACATAAGTTATAACTCTTTAGGTTCAAATCTCAAATGCACTGGGTGTACTGTACAGCGTACAGTACCCAAACATTTATAGTTAGCCAGTGAAAATAAACTAATGAAAAACTCTCAATCAACTCTTCATGGTTTACCAAACATTCAAACAATTTCTCTACCTAAATTGTACACTCGACCAAAAAACAATCTTTACACTGGTGAGCTGTAAATAATCTAGTGTGAACGGAATGAATCGGGTGAAACATACGTCTGTGAGGTATTATCATAAGATTTCGACCCACTTCCAGAATGTTTAGAGCGTTAGTGTAAAGATTGTTTTTTGGTCGAGTGTACAATGTATATCTGACAGCAACTATACAAGTAACAGTTCACTTCACCATGTTTTATTATAAGAAAGTGAACTGATGCACTGCACATTCACCAGCATCTAAGAAGTTGGAACGAAATCTGGTTAATTTGGGTCAGCAGTAGACTCAGCACTTAGGAGGGACTATTGCGGGTCCTGTGCATTTAACATTTATCTGAGATGGGTACCAGCGGCAGTGTCAGGGGCATGCCCATAAGGGGACCCCAGGAGTAACAGAATACACCAGACAACAAAACAAATAGCAAGAGGGAAAAAGAGAAAGGAATGTAGAGAGGATCGTTGGGAGAAGGCGGTTCTGAATGATAACAGAGGATTTTGTTGTGTACAATGCATATTTAATTAGATAACCATTTTTAATTTAAATTGCTTACAACCAGATTACATTTTTAGTTTATGAAAGACCTCTCGAAATCAACTCGTTTAAAATTGTAATCTCTTGATTTACTTCTGACCACAAGAATTTGTTTCTTTTTAAGTTTAGCAAACTTATTTGGAAGTAGGCATAATAAAGTAATAAACGCTTATTTTAAGAAATAAGTGACCCTACACTACTGAAACATAATGCAAAACTAGAGAAAAATATAAATACAAATGTCTTTGCCTCTAAAGTATTGAATCGCCATCATAATTTTCTTATTTTTAGTTAATCATAAAATAAAAGAGTACCTCTTTATTGTTCTTACCTCGAAAGTACTGAAGCGTCATTGTCACTTTTTCAGACTTTCCCTTCATCATAAAATACACGGGGGACTCTTTAGTAAACCACAACATAACCAGTTGAACAAGAGGCGGCACCCCACATATAATGGCCAAGGTCCGCCAATTGGTGACGAAGATGCCGACTGCCAGACCAAACACCATGCCCACTGTAATCATCAGCTGGAACACGCTACCTGAGGAAGTGTTGTTTTTTATGATTTGTATGTGTTTTGTTAAGGGTGTGTTTGCTATTATTATATATTTATTATCAACATCAGCTTTATGATGTTGACTTTTCATAATGTCATATTCATGATGTCTCTCGGGAAACCAAGAGAGAGGTGGAAGGATTGAGTTGAGAAATATATGCGTGAAAGCGGTGCTGGATGGGAGAAGGGGCGTCAACTGACTGGGGACAGACGTGCATGGGGGCGATTCGTTCGTGGCCACCCCTTCAGGGATCACAGCGTCCGGCAATAGATAGATAGATAGATCTTCACGATAATCATTTATCAGCATCATCAACATTATAGTTACGTACTATAATTATTATTATTATTATTAGTAGTAGTAGTAGTGGCAGGCTAATAGTAGAAGTAATAGTAGTAGTAGTAATAGTACTAGTAGTAGTAGTAGTAGTAGTAGTATATATTATATTATTGTTGTCATAACCCACTATCATGGTACACCAGTCCTATTGCATTGTTCAGGCAACCATAGATACCTATGTTCCACTCCTATGTTTAAGCACAGGTCACCATATTCGCATGCAGTGACAATAGCGACTCGATTGCCATCTATAAAAAACATTGTATTTACTTAGTTTGAGCTAAATATCTTCATATAATTAAAAAAATGCATATTGCAGTCAGTGAGTTCAAGGCTGACTCATAAAACCGGGATCATTCTCGGCAGAGCGCGGATTAAGCATATTACAAAAAATAATGTCTGAGAAATTTACAAAAAAGGGATTACTATAAACTAACAAAATGATAAACATAACATATAAACTGAAAAAGAAGAATACCTAAAGTGCCTCTGATATCTGGTGAAGCAATCTCTGCCACATAGGTCGGGGCAGCCAGAGCGTTGATGCCGACACACAGCCCACCGAGCAACCGACCAGACAGCAACATTATGAAGTCCTGGGCAGCTCCTTGGGGTTTTGGTGGCAGCGGTGGGATATAGGAAGCGATGGTTTTGATTATTGTTATTTATTAGTATTATTTATATTAGTAGTTATAGTAGTATCATCATTAGTATGATTATTCTTGTAAATGTATTTATATGTTTATTTAATTTTTTACATAAACAATGAAACAAAAAATTCATTGAGTACATAAGTAATTCACCAAATGCCCCCTATTTATAAAAAATATATAGCACTTGTATCTTATATTTGTGAGTTTAAGCCTGGCCATTAACATCATCATCCTCCCAAGTTTGTTAATGACAGCCCTCCCCCTGCTGTACCCAGGAACAGTGCTGGAGAGAACCAGTCCTATTAGAGTTTGGTGAGGTGAACCCAAAATGTGAAAGAGTTATCGTGCATTGCCCATTGTGTTACCCCTATTACCCCAGAAGAAACAAGGCATCTTTGAAGAATTAGGACCCAGAAATTAGATAAAGATAATGTTTGTGTAGAGAATATAAGGCTAATAAGCAAAGGCGGAGGGAGAGCGGGAGGAAGGAGGAAGGTAAACTTGTACGCCTCCTCCCCTCCACCTCTGCTGCTTGCAGAGTGCCTTGTGACGGTGTACCGTGATATTCTTCCCTGTGATATTGTGACAGGTTAAAGCAGCCCATATGCCTATCATTTGAACCAAAATCCGTTAAATCACAAATGTATTTAGATATATTTGTACTTAATATTATTGCAATAGGTTAGGTGGGTTAGGAAGTTAGTTAAATACAATAACATTAAGTAAAAATCCACCGAAATAGAATCGTGATTAGAGGTAATGTCAAGGTATAGCGGCTGCGGCCATGGCGCCCCGGGAGCCATTGCCTTCTATAAGTAGACTCTATTTTTATCCCACCAAATTATTGTTATTTATAGTTATTTTCTGCATTAGTATTATTATAAGTAGTGGTAGGTTAGGCTCGCTAACGATATATTGAAATACAGTCGTGATTTAACTGAGTGTGGCTCAAATGATAGGCATAGGGGCTGCTTTAACCTGTCACAATATCACGGGGAAGAATATCACACTACAACGGTTTTGCCTCCCCCTGCTTGTCTCTCGTATATTTACATAGGATTATCTGGGGTTGTGTGATGGTCCCTGAGTGCTACCACTGCTTTCACGATGATCAGGGAGGAGTAATGGTGTGGTAGGTGAGGTGTGAGTGTGTTGTGAACATTTGTTGATGTTTGGAATCGAAAGTTACCACTTTATCCTAGTTTTCAATGAATGTTTGAATGTTTGAATATCATGACTCAATCGAGTCCAGCCACATTCGATGAAAAAAAAAAACTCAATAGAATCCTGCCTCATTTTAGAAGTTAAAAATGTTCTCACCCAGCTTTGTTATGTATGATTGTGATATATAAGCATAGTCTGAATATTTTGGCAGAAAATTATCAGTAATCACACCATGGATGTGTTATTGAAAATTATCCTAATTTTTTTCTCAGGTGACGAAGTTGAAACTTGGTCCCTCAGCTCAGCAATGAGGGTTAAATATTCAACATTTTTTACATCTTTATCCAATGAGTCAATTACAAGATTCTCTCGATCATTTTTTTCATCACAAATTAGCGTTTCCAACTCAATTATTTGTGACACATTAAATGCGTCGCGTTCATAACACCGCTGAAGCTCAGAAACCAGCATATCAATACTGGGTTGTTTTTCATGTATTTATTCTCCCATTCATTCTTTTCATTTTCTATATTTACCATTTGTTTTACGTGCCATTGAACTTCATTTTTAAGATAACTAATTTCACTTTGGTGTTTGTGACAGTCATCGCTCATTTGTCCCAAGCTTATTTCATTTTCGTGTATATTTGAACGATATTTCTGCACCTGCTGCTCTAATCCTTTTATTTGCCAACCGTTCATTCTCTTTAACTTAGACAAGACTTCTATTTCTTGTGTGTTTTCAGAAACTATTTTCTTAGCTATATCATGAGACTGTTTTAATATTGCAACATCATCTTCATTATTTAGATAATTTTCCTTCCAATGCAACTTTTCCTTTACAGCATCTCGAAGTTCTTTTTCCAAACTCTTTATTATATCCTCGAGACTGGAAGTATATTGTATTGCGTCCCGGCTATGATGGTTTGAAATCATTTTTGTATTGCCTTGATTGACCTGTAATTCAATACACTTATTTGTAATTGTCCCTAGATCCTTCAGTAGCTGTTCGGATTTCTCTTTTTCTAGTTGAAGTTGTACAGATTGCTCATGCATATGAGCTTTTAGTTTTTTCTAATTTATCCTCAAGTATCTTCATTAATTCCTTTGGCTCTGCTTCACATTTTATTATATAGTTGTTAGCGTTTTCCCCACCTTTTCCTCACACACTCACCTTTTCTTCAGCCTTTTCCTCACACACTCTCACCTTTTCTTCAGCCTTTTCCTCACACACTCACCTTTCCTTCAGCCTTTTCCTCACACGCTCTCACCTTTTCTTCAACCTTTTCCTCACACACTCTCACCTTTTCTTCAGCCTTTTCCTCACACACACTCACCTTTTCTTCAGCCTTTTCCTCACACACTCACCTTTTCTTCAGCCTTTTCCTCACACACTCACCTTTTCTTCAGCCTTTTCCTCACACACTCTCACCTTTTCTTCAGCCTTTTCTTCACACACTCTCACCTTTTCTTCAGCCTTTTCCTCACACGCTCTCACCTTTTCCTCACACACTCTCACCTTTCTTCAGCCTTTTCCTCACACACTCTCACCTTTTCTTCAGCCTTTTCCTCACCTTTTCTTCAGCCTTTTCCTCACACGCTCTCACCTTTTCTTCAATCTTTTCCTCACACACTCTCACCTTTTCTTCAGCCTTTTCCTCACACGCTCACCTTTTCTTCAGCCTTTTCCTCACACACTCTCACCTTTTCTTCAGCCTTTTCCTCACACTCTCTTACCTTTTCTTCAACCTTTTCCTCACACACACTCACCTTTTCTTCAGCCTTTTCCTCACACACTCTCACCTTTTCTTCAGCCTTTTCCTCACACTCTCACCTTTTCCTCACACACTCACCTTTTCTTCAGCCTTTTCCTCACACACTCTCACCTTTTCTTCAGCCTTTTCCTCACACACTCTCACCTTTCTTCAGCCTTTTCCTCACACACTCTCACCTTTTCTTCAGCCTTTTCCTCACCTTTTCTTCAGCCTTTTCCTCACACGCTCTCACCTTTTCTTCAACCTTTTCCTCACACACTCACCTTTTCTTCAGCCTTTTCCTCACACACTCTCACCTTTTCTTCAGCCTTTTCCTCACACACTCTCACCTTTTCTTCAGCCTTTTCCTCACACTCTCTTACCTTTTCTTCAACCTTTTCCTCACACACACTCACCTTTTCTTCACACACTCTCACATTTTCTTCAGCCTTTTCCTCACACACTCTCACCTTTTCCCGAATTATTAACTTTTGTTAGACCTTTCTTTTTTCCCCAACAACCAAAACAACCAAACAGGCACATATTTTGTGATGGGAGACAATTATACAGAAAATATATGACAAAACAATATAACTGATAAATGTAAATGTTAAAGTCACTTGATATAATAAGACGTATCTTAGCTTATCCTAAGCTAAATAACAGCTAGGTTGTAGACACGTCGGGGGGGGGGGGGGGGGGGGGGACCATATTTTGCACCTAAAATCATAACTAGTGCACAAATTCAAAAACAAAACAAAATTACCGTCGCATTCACGCACCGAATGTTCGTGTGAAGTTTGGTGAAAATCCGTTAAACGGTCTAGGAGTTTTCGGACAGACAGACAGACATTTCGGCCGGCATGTACCACTATACGGGGGGCGATACCACTCTGCTTATGCAGAGTTGATAACAATTCTCGCCTGCAAGAATCCAGCTAGCCATAAAAGCTAAG
Source organism: Paralithodes platypus (assembly GCA_032716605.1). Taxonomy (NCBI): domain Eukaryota; kingdom Metazoa; phylum Arthropoda; class Malacostraca; order Decapoda; family Lithodidae; genus Paralithodes; species Paralithodes platypus. Next base: position 1,742,408 of record CM064485.1, on the reverse strand, counting down.
ACTACATTCATCATTGTAATAGGCTACTCCTTCTGTTTATTGTGTTGCCCACTATTCCCCATAAAGGCAACAAAAGCAAAGACTCACCCACAAGAACCCAACTACCTAAGAAGAGAAAGACGGTAACCATCAATGTCGTCCTCCTCCCCAGTTTTGTTATGGCTATTCCCCCCAGCAAGCCTCCCCCCGCTGCCCCCAGGAACGGCGCTGAGGAGAACCAGTCGTATTGGGGCTTGGTGAGGGGCAGCCAGGAGATGGATTTGTTGGGGGCTAGGAGAAGGGCACCGGCCGGGGAGGTGTACCCCATCAGGGTCCCAATGCCCATGGCTCCCATTGTGGCTGTGGTATGAGAGACAAAATATTATGTCAGGCGATTTTTCACACACAAAGAGACAAATTGTTATGTAAGGCGATTTTTCACAGAGAGAGACAAAATGTTATGTAGGGCGATTTTTCACACAAAGAGACAAAATGTTATGTAAGGCGATTTTTCACACAAAGAGACAAAATGTTATGTAGGGCGATTTTTCACACAAAGAGACAAAATGTTATGTAGGGCGATTGTTCACACAAAGAGACAAAATGTTATGTAAGGCGATTTTTCACACAGAGAGACAAAATGTTATGTAGGGCGATTTTTCACACAGAGAGACAAAATGTTATGTAGGGCGATTTTTCACACAGAGAGACAAAATGTTATGTAAGGCGATTTTGTCATGCAGATTTATAGACTGGAGCGCACATACACACACACATCATTCCAGAGCATACTGGAGGGTGATGTGCCTCATTTTCTGCCATCTTACTATGTCCATGGCCCTCCACTCATTATAAAATACTTGGTAAAAAAAAATATCACAAAACAATATCAGTAGATATTCGTATTAGCTCAATATTTACTGTAGTGATGTAAACAAGGTGCATAAAAAAGGTAACCCTTCATGGGGAAGGTAGTTTCTTTTTCTGGTCCCCCTTCTCCCTCATGTTTAGCCCCATTAGTCTTTAGATTTTAAGACTTTCGCCACATTAGTTTGTAAATTTTAAGACCTTTGCCCCATTTCTTTGTCAATATTAAGACCTTTTGTGCCATTTAGGTGTCGATTTTTTCTTGGCAAGCGATAGCGAGCCTGTAATTTTGACGGAACCGTCCTTTGGCCGGAAAAATGTTCTACCGAAAAATGTACAAATTAATCTCAAAGGGGAATCTTGAGGATTTGTTTTAAAGTTTGATGGAATAGAATAATAATAAATATATAAATATATATATAAATATTTTGCTTGTAATGTGGCATGGATATCTGTGAGTAATGTTGTGGGTGAGTGCTGTAACATGTACCGGTTGGTATCAGTACGGCCGCGTCAGTCCACTGCAACTCTTGTCTATACATCTGATATATAATTCATGGTTAATTTATGTTGTTTAAGGGGGGTGACCTGTTTTTTTCTCACTTTCTCTCTTTATCTGGCTTGTATCCATTCGGCCCCATTCAGCCTACTGTTTTAAGACGTTTATCCCTATCCGGGTGTCAATTTCTTCCTGGCAAACGATAGCGAGCTATCGCTATCGCTCGCCAGGAAAAAATCGACACCTAAATGACACGAAAAGTCTTAATATTGACAAAGAAATGGGGCGAAAGGTCATAAAATTACCAAACTTAAAATCTGAAAATCTGAAAACTAATAGGACTAAACATGAGGGAAAAGGGGGACCAAAAAAACGACCCATCTCCCCTTAATGAATATTGTTAAATTTCAGTAGGTTGTCTTTATGGGAGTTATCACGATGTATTTTGTTGATGCCCTGTACAGTTGCACCCATAAGTTCTGTTCCTCGTCGTAATCTCATGTATGAAAGTAATATAGTGTGAAGAAGAAAAAATAGGTAAGTGGGGATTGGGCCTGAGTACATAGATAGATAGATATAATTAGTGTGAACAAAAAAATAGGAAAAGTGGGGATTGGGCCTGAGTATATAGATAGATAGATAGATGTATATATATAGTGTGAACAAAAAATAGGAAAAGTGGGGATTGGGCCTGAGTATATAGATAGATAGATATAATTAGTGTGAAAAAAATATGAAACGTGGGGATTGGGCCTGAGAGTATAGATAGATAGACATATAGTGATGTATTTGAATTATCTGTTGACTAATCAGGTGGGTTAACCCCTGCTTAATGAACTACACTCGTAATGCAATCAGGCGCATTATATTTCCATGCATAAGAGCACGGGGAGGAACAGAACTTATGTGGTCTACTGTACCCATTATGCTGTATGTACTCTTATTAACCCCTTATGTACCGGCGACGTCCTTTAAATTTATTATACCTATATTTAGACGATGTTGTACAGTTTAAGAAGGATCTGTGGTAGTATAAAAGATCAAGTGAGATAGTTTGAGGCCTCTTAGCTGTTGGAAGACCTTTTTAAACTGAATAAAAGCTTCTAATAGTAGCAAACATATAATCAATGAGAAGTCACCGGTACAGAAGGGGTTAAGGGGGCCCAGACGGTATTGTGCAGCATGAATTACTGGTTCGGCTCAATGGTTTAAGGAGGGGGTTTAGTTTGCTGTCTAAACCTCTATCAAGCTTTTAAAAAAATACCCACAAAACCCCCATTCGATATAAATTTGTAAATTTTTCCGTAGAATAATTTCCCGGCCGAAGGCCGATTCCTCTTCAAATAAAGGCTCGCTATCGCTCGCCAGGAAAAAAATCGACACCTACTGTAAATGGCACGAAAGGTCTAAATATTGGCAAATATATGAGGCAAAATATCTGAAAATCGCCAAACTAATGGGGCGAATGTCTTGAAATCTCATTACTAATAGGGCTAAACATGAGGGAGGAGGAGGACTCGAAAACCCAACTGCCTCCCCTTAAATAAAGTCAACCCATCTATATAATATCCGACTGAACTAACCAGCGAGTGTGGCGAAGTATTGCGTGGACCGAGATGGCGGAGGAGTGGCGCCATTGTTGGATGATTCGTCTTGGCTTGTATTCGACATGATTTGCATACACCTATTTGGGGGAAATTAATGGTTTGTGTGAGAGAGAGAGAGAGAGAGAGAGAGAGAGAGAGAGAGAGAGAGAGAGACCTACAGACAGACAGAGTGAGAGAATTATTGAGGGAGAAAGAGAGATCCTGCACTAATTTACTAAATAACTTAATTCCCTATGATCCACCATCACCTTGGTCAGTTAACCCAAAAGCAGTTCTAGGCTTAGTAAGGTTAATACACAGTATATCAGGTTATGTGTTATGTAAAGTCAAGTTTAAGTTAAATTAAGCTAGGTGCATGCAAAGTGTAGGCGAAGTTGTCTTAATCAAACACCTACCACAACTACCATTCACTACCAAGCGGACACTATAAAGGGAGGAATAGATGTGAAAAACACATATACATAATACCATATCTTTATCAGTCTACCCTCCCACCCACCCCCACCACCACCACCAATCCAGGTAGCTGCGGTTAAGGCGGTGTACCACGAGTAATTTTTAGGTCATTTTCTAAGGGCAGTTGTAGTCTGACACCTTCAAAATAAAAGCCATATAAAAATTCAACCACCTAACATAATCTACCTTCAGTCTATTTTCCGATTCTAATGTGAACAAGCCTCATAATAGTACGAGAACAAACTAGCTCATCGAAAATTGCCGGAAAAAGCGCTCGTGTGACACCGGCTTTCGTGACACATGAAGAACAATTGTTATGGTGCGATAAGGACGATACAGCTAGCTATAGGCGTTTGGTGTTATAACTGTTATGGGGGAGGTATACAGTATACTCGCTTTTACTGGACCCCCTTCTCCCTCGTGTTTAGCATATTAATTTTGAGATTTTACGACGTTCGTTCCGTTAGTTTGGCGAGTTTGAGACCATTTGCCTCATTTTGTTGTCAATATAAAGACCTTTCGTGTTCTTTAGGTGTCGATTTTTTCCTGGAGAGCGAAAGCGAGCCTCGAAAGGCCGGGGGTCCGGTACATTTTTCTACCGAAAAAAGTAGGCTACAAATTTATCTTGAAAGAGGGTCTAGGGAGTGTTTTTCTAAGCTTGATGGAGGTCTAGCGAGAAAACTAAAACAATAAATAAATAAATATATAGACCAAAAACCAAGCTCCACCCCCTTAATTAAGGTTCAGTATAAGGCAAATTACAATAACATATGCGGTACGCTACACTCTAGGTTACATATAATTTATGGTATGGTATAATTACAAATCCATGATAGGCGAATAATACTTGGTTAGCTAGGATTTCAGGTAAAATTTAATTAACAAACTGAAATTAAATATATTATATGTTAGCTAAAGAACATAAGAAAATGGGAGTCTGCAAAAAGCCGATCGGCCCACACAAGGCAGATCCCTGTATGTTCAGGTAAAGTATTATTAACCAACTCATAATGGGCAATATTGTACAGTCGCGCCAATAAGTGATGTCTCGGCACCAAGTATGTTTTGATCAATAGTTGGTATCAGCAATATCTAAGCTTGATTTCTTCATATCGAGTGAAATATACAAACATGTTCCTACACTTAACCACCCTATTCAACATCTGACAGACATTAATACAGCACAGAGCGAGCCAAACGTAATGACAGCTGGGACATGACTTACTAGCGCGACCGTAAGTTAGCTAGAAGTTCAGGTAAGATACAATTAATATATTCAATAAATGCTGGGCGACATAATTATTATACGGGGGTAATAAGCCGGTATCACACGAGCGACTTTTCCCTCAACATTTATCCTCAACACTGGTCTGGCAGCTTATGAGATAAACATTTGAAATATTTTGGTAACCTAAATTCGTCTATCATCAGTCTAGTTTACCCAAACATCTAGCTAAAATGAAGTTATAGTGCAATGTGCATATATAAATACATAACATCAAATTCAACAAACTTTTTATGCATTACAACCTTAAACATTTATTGTATTTCTACTAAATATCGATATATATAATAATTCTCTCTCTCTCTCTCTCTCTCTCTCTCTCTCTCTCTCTCTCTCTCTCTCTCTCTCTCTCTCTCTCTCATTCTCTCCTCTCTCTCTCTCTCTCTCTCTCTCTCTCTCTCTCTCTCTCTCTCTCTCTCTCTCTCTCTCTCTCTCTCTCTCTCTCTCTCTCCTCAACACGTAAAACAGCCGACGCGAGACAGGAATATATTAGACCTCGTAATCACTACCCAAGAAAATCTATTATCAAACCTGGATGTAGGTGAACATCTGGCAACGTCCGATCATAAAATCTTAAGAATCAACGTTATAAGCAAATATTCCTCAGTAAAAACAACAGGAATGGTTTCGGACTTCAAAAACGCAAATTATGACGGACTTAAGGAATCGCTATCAAACATACACTCAAACCTCATAAATATAAACGAAGTAAATGAACTATGGGGACATTTTAAGTCTACAATTACAGAAGCGCATAAACAATTTGTACCCATGAAACCAAAACGTAATACGAAATCAAGTATGCCCCCTTGGTACAGTAGAGACATTGGCAAGGCAATAAGGAAAAGGAATCAACTCCACAAACTTGTAAAAAATAACACAAACACTGAAGTAATTAAAAACTTGTACAAAAATAGTAGAAGGGAAGTGAAAAAAATAATTAGGGCGAACAAACAAAATTACGAAATGACTATTGCCAGAGAAAGTGCCACAAACCCCAAAAAATTCTACAGTTACGTAAATAAAAATAAACAGATCAAAAGCGGAATCGGACCGCTAATAGAAGATGGGCAGACAATAACAGGAGTCAAACACGGCAAATCTGCTCAACAAATATTTTGGCTCAGTTTTCACAGAAGAAATTATCGATCATACCCTTGAAAATAACACCTCAACTCATGTGATAGGAGATTTCACCATCAGTGTTAGCGAAGTACAAAGCAAATTGAGTAATTTAAATGTAAATAAGACCCCGGGACCCGACATGCTCCACCCGAAAATAATTAAGAATGTTAAGGACGAAATAGCAAAACCCCTGACACAACTATTTAACTTATCATTACTACAGGGGATTGTACCGAGTGATTGGAAAGATGCGAACATTACGCCGATATACAAGAAGGGTAGCAAGGCCAAAGCGAGTAATTACAGACCAATTAGTCTAACTTCAATTGTAGGAAAAATCATGGAAAAAATCCTTAGAGATAAGATAGTAGATTACCTCGAATCAAACAACCTAATCAAAAATAGTCAACACGGCTTTAGATCAAATAAGTCATGCCTAACAAATTTGATTGAATTTTATAACAAACTATTCACATATAACGACATGACGAAATCACTAGATATAATCTTCTTGGACTTTCAAAAAGCTTTCGACAAGGTGCCTCACCGAAAACTATTGGCTAAACTGGAGAGGATAGGTATCAAAGGTGAAATTCATTCTTGGATAAAAAATTGGCTTACAGGCAGAAGACAGAGAGTGGTGATAAATGGAGTGGAATCGGAGTGGGAGCCTGTCACTAGTGGAGTTCCACAGGGTTCAGTCCTTGGACCGGTCCTGTTTCTCATTTACATTAACGATATTGATGTAGGGGTAAACAACACCATTTCCAAATTCGCCGACGATACAAAAATAGGAAATACAGTCCTGAACGAAGATGATAGAAATGCGTTGCAATCTGATTTAAACAAGATATCAGAGTGGTCGAAAAAATGGAAGATGCCCTTCAATGTCGATAAATGTCAGGTGCTGCAGGTTGGTAGCAGAAATATGAAATACAAATACGAAATGAATGGCAAACAAATAAAAACCGCAACGGTAGTAAAAGACCTAGGGGTACTAATATCTGAAAACCTAAAATCTTCCGACCAATGTATAGCAGCTGCAAATAAGGCAAACATAGCATTGGGCTTTATTAAACGAAAATTTACATATAAACATGAAAACGTAATAGTGCCACTGTTCAAAAGTATGGTGAGGCCCCACCTTGAATATGGTGTGCAGTTCTGGTCACCTTATCTGATCAAGGACATTGTAAGACTCGAGTCAGTACAGCGTAGAGCGACGAAGATGATACCCTCATTAAGAAATAAACCATATGAAGAAAGACTTAAACGATTGAACCTGTTCTCATTAAAAAAGAGGAGGTTGAGGGGTCAGCTTATTGAGTGCTTTAAGATACTAAAAGGTTTCGGATGTAAATGCACTATTCACATTAAACAATACTAATCAAACTCGCGGAAATGGAATGAAATTAAAAACCAAAAAGGCAAACCTAGATGTCACAAAGAGTTTCTTCACCTACAGTGTGGCGACAGAGTGGAATAAACTACCAGCGAGAGTGGTGGAGAGCGACACAATAAACGTTTTCAAGGGAAGGCTTGACCTCTATCTGCAGAGGGCTGGGGTGATATGAAAAAAAAAAATGTATGTATGTGTATGTGTGTGCACTGTACAATATGTATATATATACTGTATATATATATGTATGTATGTGTATGTGTGTGTGTGTGTGTGTGTGTATGTGTGTATATGTATGTACCGGTGTATTTATATATATATATATATATATATATATATATATATATATATATATATATATATATATATATGCATATATACATGTATAGTTTGTAAGGCCAGACTGCCTAGTAAGGACCTTGAGGTCTGTGTGGTATGTGTATCTATGTAGCTCTATGTAGCTCTCTCTCTCTCTCTCTCTCTCTCTCATTCATTCATTTTTTTTTCATTTTCTATGGAGCTCGTCCTGGAATCTTTTACGACTCTGAACCTCACGATTCTATACAGGACTGGCCATTTGTATCGGCACTAGCTCAGAGAAGAGTGTTGAGAGGGGAGAAGCTCTCTCTCTCTCTCTCTCTCTCTCTCTCTCTCTCTCTCTCTCTCTCTCTCTCTCTCTCTCTCTCTCTCTCTCTCTCTCTCTCTCTCTCTCTCTCTCTCTCTCTCTCTCTCATACACAGTGGCTCTTTCTATCTATATAGATTATGAATGAAATGCCAATGAAAACGACATTATTTTATATCATTAAATTCTATAAACGTCCTTATCATTTATCTAATCACTTCACTACAAATTGCATTAAAATTGTAGGGTTAAAATGATGGATGATTGCAACTGCCGAGAATCGAACTCTGGACCCACAAACAGGACGACAGTGCTCTACCACTGTACTGCCAGGAAAACTGAAATTTCAGCACACACTGTTCGTATATATCCCTTCGGCCTTTGGCTGGGACAGTTTTCTACCGAAAAATGTACAAATCTATCTTGAAGGGGGGTCTAGGGTTTTTTTTTCTAAGCTTGATGAAGGTCTAGGGAGGAAACTAACAAAAATATATGAATAAATTAATTAATAGGACAAACAAATGGCCACTGTCCCCTTAACTGGAAGCACTGAAACACCTCACTGTCATAATGAGGTTGAGGCAAAGTCTGCCATCTGGATTAAGACTATTTTTACCAATCGGGGTCAACCCTTTGTTCTCGAGGGTTCTCATTCTTTTACTGTGTCTGTAACTTCTGGGGTCCCACAAGTCACCGTCCTGGGTCCCCTTACTTTTCCTTTCTTACATAAATGACCTCCCACTAACGCTTAATTCTACTACTAGACTTTTCGCCGATGATAGCTTACTTTATCGACCAATTACTAATAGGGACGATTGCCTTCAACTACAGGACGACTTAACTGCCCTTGAAGAGTGAGAACCCAAGTGGCAGATGATCTTTAACCCTGACAAATGTCACCATATCCGCTTCACCCGTTCGAAGAAAACCATCCCATTTTCCTATAAAACTCCACGGCACTTTTCTAGATACTGTTCCCTCCCACAAATATTTGGGGGTCCAAATCTCAGCGGACATAAGGTGGACCACTCACGTTAGCAGCATCAGAGCAAAGGCTAACAAGGCCCTGGGCTTCCTGCAAAGGAATCTCACTAAGTGTAATGCAAACATAAAAATTCTAGCATTTAAATAGCTTGTTCGGCCACACTTAGAATACTGTGACACTGTCTGGGATCCACACACTCACAATAACATTAATGTACTAGAGGCCATACAAAACAAAGCTGCAAGATGGATCAGACATGATTACAAACACACTATATATACATATGTCACTTTGCTTAAAACAAGACATTAGACTAAACCCACTTGCAACAAGAAGACAAATACACAGGCAACAGATGTTATATAAAATCACTAACAACTTAGTAGGCATAGACAGTCAGTCAGTAGCCAGCCCTTACTCCCACAAGGGGTAGGGAGGATCAGCAAGAGACACGAGAAAGGAAAAAAAGAGGTGACAGGAGAAGAACACATAACAGTTCGCCCACAAAAAGCAAGCACACATGCATTCAGAAGCACCAATCACTCATCAGCCCCCGAAATCAATGGATTCACCTCCGATGTTATACTTCCAGACAAGGTCTCTTCAAATCAATATCTGGGATCAAGACCTTCCAGGTTTGTCATTAAAAAAGGTCCAGAGACCTTCATGTATTCTCTCTCTAACAAACTTCCTCCATATATTACTGTCATTTGCTAATTCTTTTGTTTCAACCATTCCCTTTTCACGTTTTGACACACATTCTGACACCATATCATACCATCATCTTCTCGGCTGTCCACGCTTTCTTCTTCCTTCCACTTCACTGACATAGATCCTTTTAACTATTCAGTCTTCAGGCATTCTTGTCATGTGACCATACCATCTGAGAACACTTTCTTCAACCTTTTGCTCTACCGACTTCATAACTCCACATGCCTCCCTTGTGTTCACACTTCTTACTTTGTATATTCTTCAAACTTCACCCACATTTCTTAGCAAATCCATTTCAACTGCTCTTACTTGTGACATTCCATTACTATAACATGCCAGAGTTTCACATCCATACATCAATGTTGGCACCAACACACCCTCATGTAATACTTTCACTGCTTCCATACTCAAGTTTCTGCTCCTAAACAAGGCCTTCATTGCTCCAGCTACCTTTCTTACTTGTGTTACTATGTTTTCTACTTCTGTACATTTTCCCCTTTTCTCAATCATGGCTCCCAGATACATAAATTTGTCTACTAGTTCAAGCTGTTCTCCATTAATCCTTACATTACACACAGTGTCTCCTTCTCTTTCTACTACCATTACTTTGCTTTTATTAACATTTACTTTCAGACCTCGTCTTTCACATACTTCCATAAATATCTCCACCATCTGGCACAGGTCATTCTCGCCCTCAGCACATAACACTGCGTCATCTGCATACAACACATTAGTGACAGTCATTCTGTTCCCATCACTCACCATCTCTACTCCCTCTCTTCTTGTTCTGTCCTTTACTTCTCTCATTACCCGATCAATGTATATATTAAACAACCATGGTGACATCACACATCCCTGTCTCTCCCCGACCTGCACACTAAACCATTCACTTAATGCGCCATTTATTCTTACACATGCTTCACTACCATCATGAAAACACTTCACAGCATTCAACAAATTGTCTATTACATCATACAGCTCTAAAACTTTCCATAATCCTTCTCTATTAACTTTGTCATATGCTTTCTCAAGATCCATAAATGCTATGTATACCCTCTTATGTTTTTCCACATGCCTTCTCTATCATATGTCTCACTGCAAAAAACTGATTCACACATCCTCTTTCACTTCGAAATCCACCCTGTTCATCACTCACTTTTTCATCGGTAATTTTTTTCACTCTGTCAATCACTATTCTCACATATACCTTACACGCCACACTCAGCAGACTAATACCTCTGTAGCACTTACATTAATTTCGTTCACCTTTACCTTTATACAAGGGGACTATCATTCCCCTCTTCCACTCCACTGGCACCACTTTATTTGTCCAAGCTTTGAACAACCATATTTTCCATAGCCAATCTATTGATACTTCACCTCCATTCCTTATCATTTCACATTGTATTTCATCTACACCAGCAGCTTTTCTTTACTGCATCCACTATTTCTACTCTAGCTATGTTCCCTATTTCTACATGGGCCCAACTCCGAGGCTTGTTGATTCATAAGTAGGTATTAATTCTGGATGTGGAATTCCCAGTCCCATCCTCCAGGGGCTATCTGCACCACAAAGTGACGGGCAGTGGGGTCGCCACATCCCTACGCCATGACATCCCTACGCAATGGCATTCTTACGACATAGACAAAGATACATATTTACACCCTACAAGTATACGATTTACGAGACGCAGCCACAACCTAAAATACCACACCTATCAGGCAAGCACGGACATATTTAGAAAATAATACTTCCGCGCAGCATCCAAGAGTGGAATCACCTCCCATTTCATATACTTAATAGTCCCACTCTTGATTCTTTTAGAAGTAGGATCATCAGTCATTACATCCCTAAGCCTGATCTTGTCTCCAATCACTAGACCCCATGCACAACCCCCGCATATTATGCTGGCCGAGAGCGGTCCTCTGCGGATCCCACTACGTAAACATCTCAGATTGCCTTGCTCCATATAATGTCCTATGTATGTATCCTGATGACATTCAAACACAATTATATACACCAATGACATCATAGTTGACCGAAATAACAATTCTCGATAATTGTTTGAGAGTCACTTGCTTGGTCCCATGGCGGTTGGGCCGCCTGACGGTCAGGCCGCCGCCCATGTAGTATTCGAGCGTATCGCCCGCTTTATTAACATTACTGTATGCCGTGGGATACAATAATGGGTTGAATTGCTTGGGCCGCCCTTCACCCCCCCCCCCCATAACTTATTGTCATACTCTTATATATTGCAAGCAGGGGGGCAAATAACAAATACACCGCGGCCCAACCATACCGCGCCTCTACTATGCCGCGGCCCTAAAGGGTCACTAGCTTGTTCTACTGCTGTCCGCAATATGGAGGAAGTGTTCAAACAGTACTGACACCTTCAAACTCAGGAATCTCATTCTTCCTATGTTTCTGCCCGGAATCAAGCCAAATTTGACCTTTGACTCGCCAAACACTTTTTCTACCCTCTCTGGGCTTAATACTGAAAGGTACGTGTATGGTCCGGATGGTATTCCTCCTGTTGTGCTCAAAAACTGTGCTTCCGTGCTGACTCCCTGCCTAGGCAAACTCTTTTGTCTTTGTCTCTCCTCTAACGTCTTCCCTTCTTACTGGAAATTTGCTCTCATTCAGCCTGTCCCAAAAAAAGGGTGACCACTCTCAACCCTCCAACTATCGTCCAATTGCTCTCATTTCTTGCATCTCTAAAGTTGTTTCAAATATTCTTACTTCAAAACTTCTTAAGCATATATCTTCTCATAACCTACTCTCTGATCGCCAGTATGCTGTGGGTTGCTCTACTGGTGATCTTTCATATCTTACTAACTCTTGGTCATCCTCCTTTTGGGACTTCGGTGAGACCTTTTCTATTGTGCTAGACATATCGAAGGCCTTCGATAAAGTCTGGCACAAATCTCTAACTTCTAAACTACCCTCCTTTGGTTTCTATCCCTCCATCTGTGCCTTTATCTCTAATTTCCTTTTTGGCCGTTCCATAGCTGCGGATGTGGACAGTCATCGTTCACTTCCTCATCCTATCAACTCTGGTGTTCCTCAGGGTTCTGTCCTCTCTCCAATTCTCTTTCTAATGTAGGAATAGGTTTTTACACCACACCCGAAAGAGGATTTATGGAGCTCCGATCTTACTCTCAACCATCTTAACAATTTTACCAACACACCTAAACTTCGTTAGATGCTGAAATAGCCTCCCGAAAATATGCCAGGGCCTGGGATTGAACCCGGGACCTTTAGGCTATGAGGCAGTCACTCTGCCAGTTACACCAAGAAAGATAGCTCACTTGAATTGGTCGGCTCAAGTTATTTCCGCATCTGGTTCTGTTTAGGCTAAAGGGTAAGGAAGGGGATAGGAGAGAACAGGGAGTGTAGTGAGACTCGCTTGGGTTGCGGAGTTGCCGGCCGCTCTAGCGAGTTGCCAACTGGGCCGTTAGTGTGCCTGTGTAGCACAAGGTGCCTTGTGTGCGCCGCTCAGTAAGATCGACTCACCACTCCCGCTCGTCTCTCTGACGGACTCGCGGTCGTTTCGGCTCAGACTTCTTCCTCTCTGTTCGTTTGGATGTAGGAATTGTTTTTTTACACCATCCCGGACGGTTAAGTAGTGTAAAGTCAGTGAAAATAGGTCAGCCTAAACTGAACAAGATACGGAAATAACTTGAGCCGACCAGGCCAAGTGGGATATCTCCATTGGTCTAACTGGTAAAGTGCTGGCCTCATAACCCAAGGGTCCCGAGTTCAATTCCCGGCCAGGGCATGATATTTTCGGGAGGCTATTTCAGCATCTAACGAAGTGTAGGTGTGTTGGTAAAATTGTTAAGATGGTTGAGAGTAAGATCGGAACTCCATAAATTCCTCTTTCGGGTATGGTGTAAAAACCTATTCCTACACTAATATTCATAAATGATCTTCTCCAGTTTTATCCATTCATATCCTGATGACTCTACCTAACACTATTCAACTAGCTTTCCAGAACGCCCCAGCAGGCAATCCCTCAAAAACAAACGTGATGAAGCCATAGAATACTTATCTTGTGATCTAACTACCATTTCCAATTGGTACAGAGAAAACCTTGTTACCTTTCATGCTTGCAAATCCATATTTCTCCATTATCTACCTGTCGAGAACTCCCAGAAGACTATCCCTTACACTTCAACAATACAAAAATCAAACCATCATTTTCTCTCAGTATTCTCGGTGTGTCTTTTTCTTCTGATCTCTCTTGGAAGGACCATATTACCACTCTTGCTAAAACGGCCTCCCAGAAGCTAGGTGTGCTCAACCACCTCAAGGGGTTCTTTACCCCTGCACATCTGCTTGCTCTCTACAGTGTCATAGTGCATCCTTGTATTGAGTATTGTTCGCATGTGTGGGGAGGATCCTCTCACACAGCACTTGTATACATAGTAGAAAAGAAAGCCTTTCGTATCATTAACTCCCGTCCACTCACTGATTCTCTGCAATCTCTCTCTTTGCCACAATTTTGCATCTCTTTCGCTATTCTATCGCTACTACAATAATCAGTGTGCCTCAGAGCTCTTTCAGTGTATACCACCTCTACATAGGGTACGTAGTACCCGTCTTGCAAGACAATCCCACCCCTACTCTGTACAACCCTCCAACTCAGAGTGAAACGATACTACCACTCTTTCTTCTAATCAACAGCTGAGCTCTGGAACTCTCACCCTGAATCCATCTTTCCCTCATCCTATGACTTAAATTACTTCAAACTCTGTGTGTCCAGACATTTTGGCTCGATCATTCCTTGACTTTGGTCCTGTCACTCTTTCAACTCTGGGGGAGGCACTTTGTCACAGACAGTTCTACCTTTTGTCCCCCTCATCCACGTTGTCTTATGTAATATATTGATGACATAAGTGAAATGCTAGTTTTTTCCAGGTTAAATAGGAATGGGAATTATCCCCAGGCTACCTTTAGGATCAACCATTCCTGGTACCTGGCGCGGGGTACGAACCTCTGAAGGGAATTTAACCCCCCCTAAAAACCCACAGGTTTTGAGATGCCTTGGGTGGGGTTCGAACCCTGGTTAGTGACGCACCACCATCACCACCAGGCCCGCGCGCTAACCCACTGTACTACCACGGACGTACAAAAGTATAGCAACCCTAGTCCGATTTTTAAGAACCACGGTGATAGTCTCTCGAGATGAGTTTATTGGACTTACCATCTACGACTATTTTACGCTATACCTGACGTCAACTCGGGTTAGTATTATTGTGGGTGCGGGACATTTTCGAGGGCATTACACCACATTCCTTTTTAGTTAGGCTAGTTCCTAGCCTCGTAAGGTCGTAAGGTATCGTAGCCTTTTTACCTTAGCTATCTCAATATGGTTTTTAGGGTTCGCGTGCTCCACGTAGCTACCTGGTCACGTTCCTTAGCTGCCACCAATGAAATGCTAGGTTTTTCCAGGTTAAATAGGAATGGGAATTATCCCCAGGCTACCTTTAGGATCAACCATTCCTGGTACCTGGCGCGGGGTACGAACCTCTGAAGGGAATTTAACCCCCCCCCCCTAAAAAACCACAGGTTTTGAGATGCCTTGGGTGGGGTTCGAACCCTGGTTAGTGACGCACCACCATCACCACCAGGCCCGCGCGCTAACCCACTGTACTACCACGGACGTACAAAAGTATAGCAACCCTAGTCCGATTTTTAAGAACCACGGTGATAGTCTCTCGAGATGAGTTTATTGAACTTCCCATCTACGACTATTTTACGCTATACCTGACGTCAACTCGGGTTAGTATTATTGTGGGTGCGGGACATTTTCGAGGGCATTACAATAAGTTCAAGGGACAATGTTTTTAACTCTTTCAGTATATTAGGACACGATCCTTCCTTATATTTTGGCTATCATTAGCCGATTTTATTCAGTTTAGGAAGGAACATTGGCATTCAAAGAATTAATTGAGAAATATTTTACCTCTTTGATTCCTAGAGACCTTTCCTAATGTGCATATAATCATATAATAATAACCAAATTATAATGAAGAAACGCGTCCTCGTATCCTGAAGGGTTAAGTAAACGGGTCAGATAACAAAATTGTAAAATTAAAATGTTTTCCTAAAAAGCTTGAATTTTGTTTTCATTAAATAATATCATAACACACTGAAATTAATATGCATAGCTCTTCAAGAACTCGTAGTTATTGAAATTCAAATATAGTATGTGAGATTCAGAGGCAAAACAAGTATGTGCATTTTAAGAGAGTTCAATCTCATAAGGTTCAGCCTTTTAACAAAATTAAATTTTTGTTGGGTAGATAAAAATATTTCAGTTTCAATTTGAATACTCTCCTCTCCTTCACCTTCTTCATAACTTTCTCCTTCTTCTTCCACGCCTCCTTCCTCCTCTCAATCTCCTCCAGAGTAATTTTACATTAATTCAACCTCTGAGTCTCCTCGTCAACCCGGGTCAGCATGTCCTCAACATGAACCACAAAATTATCAACAAGAGGGTAGATGCCGCGTACCATTAGAATACCATCTGTCTTGTCGTGGAACATATTATCGACAGAATAATAACCCTTAATAGCTTCAATCTGGGTACTGTGAGCGGCATATTCTTCCTCAGAAATGTCAACCTGTCGCCATGTTTTTCCATGTTGTGATTTGAAGGCTTGATGCTCTGCAACTCTATCTTTGTACACGAACCTTTTGGCCTCGTTGATCTTCTTCTTAGCAATTTTGTTCAGCTCCGCCTTCTTTTGCACTCCCTCATTTCCAATCTTACACTTTTCATAAGTGTTTAGACCCTCCTTAACAACCTTTGCAAATAGGTCCAAATCTTCCAGTGATGAACCAGTGAAACAATAAAGCTCACGGTTATCATCATACCAAGCGTTTCGCTCCCATGCCTTGGCCAGGTCCAGCAAAGCCATTTTCAAATGAGCGTAATCGGTTTGAGGGATCCGAATAACCCTCTTGTGGGTGGTAGTCATCTTTGTAGATGTGTTTTTGTATTTAAAAGATGTGTAAACTTTTATTCTACTTGTTGGTAGTTCAAAGACACGTAATAATTATTATTTCTTACCGTAACTTGAGAGCAAGAAATTTTAGCTGTTGCTTCAATGACTTTCTGGTAGTGAGTGAAGTTTGACTGTTTTATCTAGGTGGTATAGCCTAGGCTAATCATATTTTGTTTATTTCTATGTTATAGTAGTTGGTGGTAATGAATAAATGCGCAATATTATATATTATGCAAAAATATACGATTTTAAATGAAAAGTTTTTTTGTTTAATATAAATATTAATGATGAACACCTGGAGTTGAATGCGTAAATTTTAATAAGTTATGCATAATATTCATTTTCTATAATGATCTTGTTTAAAGAAAACTAGTATTAATGGGTAACCTTAGCATATTTGAGTGTCAAGTATCATATTTCTATCTGGAATAATAGAGATAATGAGATTTTTCTGAACTTAATGTAATGTAGGCTACTAATCTATCAAAAAGTACGATCTAAGTAACCTGAAGGTGTTATTGTAATTTGGAAATAAATGTAAACATTTTGCATATTAAATCATTGAGATATTGAGGATATTTGGCTACGTGGTCATTTGGGGGAAGGGGTCGGGCGCAAGTTGGACTAGATAATAGTCCATCAGGCACCTGGAAGTGTGGTGAACGGGCTTGTGGTTGCAGCTCTGCTGCATGTCTGCCTGCCGAGATCGGAACCTCTCCAGGTGGTCAGGGGCCGGGGGAGTGCTGGAGGGACCTTGGTGACCCTGTGTGTTTGTCCCTATTCTGGCTCTGTCTTGAGTCGCCCCCCCCCCCCCTCAAAAAAATATAGGAAAAGTGGAGATTGGGCCTGAGTATATATATAGAGATAGATAGATAGATAGATAGGAATTATTTTATATTTACACATGCGCGAGAATATCTCAATATTTGTAACATATACCGTATACAATTTATGTGACTCATACATCATTCCTATATAGTATGCCTATATACTGTACAGTATGTCATTACCTGCGGAATTATAATGATTTTTTATTAGACTATGTGGGTTATTAATGTAAAGGAGGCCATCTTGAATCAGAGATAAACAAAATTAACTGTCTTCGTGGTGCAATGCATAAGTGTGTTGATTTTCGATGTGAGCATCCTAGGTTCGAATCCCCGGACTGCCACATGTGTTTGTTAATTTCATTAATCGAGTTTAGGAGTAAAGTTGGTTGGTGGAGAGAACATAATAATTCCAACATACTTTTAGTATTTTGTCGACACCAATCAGGTGTAGGTATTGAGGGATAAACCTTTACAACGGCACAACCAATGCTAAGACCAGCGGGGGTCTGGGGGCAGCAGCCCCCGAGTTAGCTTAATTAGGTTGTTTGGTTAATGATACAAAAATATGGAAATTGTTGGGGTGATTGGGTATGGCCAAAACAGGAAATTTCCGGGTAATTATAGGGAATAGGCTCGATCCCTTATTTTTCATGTTTTTCCCTCCAGATTTTGAGAAATGAGTGTTTTCATGGTCTTAATTATAATTCCAATGTGGGATACACGATGGGTTGAGGGGGGCTTTGCCTCCCCCCCCCTCCCCCCCCATGAATTATTGAAATCGTCATCTATGTTGCCAGCAGGGGGTAAATATCGATTATACTGCATAAAGAAGGCGTTTGTAAACAGTGAGGATGTCCGAAAGATCTCTGAGATTGATTAGAATAGGCGTTTTTTCTATTAACCCTCTCCGTCTCATATGATGCGATCGCGTCATATGGCGGTTCCGCCCAAATACTCATATGACGCGATCGCGTCATATGAACTTATCTCAATAATAAGTTATATGACGCTTGTACGTCATTTTGAGCTCAGTAAGTTAGGTAAGTTAGATCATAATCTGTCGATTGATGGCAACCCCAAATTTCTCTGACTCCTAACGGTCTCTCAGTGTAAGATTGACTATTGTGGAGGAAATACCGGGCGGTCCGCCTCCTCGTCAGTAAGTTAACTATTCCTGTCTGAGGGGGTTAATATCGGGTTTTATAAATGTGATCAGAATTATTCTCCCACAGTGGATTATACATGAGTACAGTATAAGGATTTCATAGACCTACATTGTCCAAAATAAATTATGTAGCGTATAATAAGGCTGCGAGCCTATTCCCTATAATAATTATCCATTTCCGCAACAAATGAGTGCTATAATCGCATGAATCCCATGAAAACAGTAGAAAAAAATGTGTTTAGAAAATCGCGTATGTGTAAAATTCACTCTTTTGCTGAGCTGTTTAAATGTGTCTCCTCTATACAATTGTTAGCCAATAGAAGTGTTCATATAGTTATATCACCTTAAAGGTTTTTCATTGCCACTGTTGAACAATTTGTTTATAGTTTACTCCCTGAAAAAAAATAAAAAAAAATATATATATATATATATACTGTACTGTATATGTAGTAAAACTCGCTAGGAAAATTTAAACAATGGAACACCAATTAGCTTTCGTCTATTCTCTCAAGACATCTTCAGGGTAATATATATATATATATATATATATATATATATATATATAAACTAAAAGTGCCGTTTTCATAGGCCTACCCAATTCTGCGAATTTTATTTTTTTTCTTCATAATTGACTAATAAAGGCAATATAACAATATTTCACCATTTTGTTATATTATTTCATTAAGTGAAAATTGAATACGAACTCTGTATATCCCAGTAGCTTGTGCATCAATCTAACTGTTAATTTAGGAGGAATTATTAGCATTATAACATCATTGATCTCATATAGCCTATAGGCCTATGCCTTGATATTTGAAATATTTATCTGAAAGTTGGCCGGTACAAAATATCTAAAGGGTCAGTCAATATTTTTCCAGCTGATGGTAAATTGACATGCTCCCATATTGTTTACTCAGCTATTTCGAAGATTTCTTAACTAATTATGTTGTTAATTATGAAAACTTGGCAGTATATAACACAGAAACATAGTAGAAACATTATTTTCATTAAGTATCGATAAATCAGTTGTTAAAGTATTCAATTTATCCTCAGCTGGAAAAAAAAATAGACATATATACTTTGCACCATTTGCTTAACCCCTTTCTGTACCGGCGACGTCTTGTTAATTTGATTCTTACTATATTTAGACGATTGTGTAGGCTACAGTTTAAGAAGGATCTATCGTAGTTAAAAGGGTTAAGTGAGATAGTTCGAAGCCTGTTAATTGCTGGAGGCCCTTTTTAAACTAAATACAATCGTCTAAAAGTAGCCAGAATAAAGTTAAAAGTACAACGCTGGTAAAGAAGGGGTTAACAAAAATAATGATGAATGTCTGTGTATTTGAGTACATTTGTAGGCTATATTGTTGGGTGTGTAAACGCTACTCTGGTATGATTGTATTTGGGTAATTTTGCTCCTGTTTGGGTATACTTATCGAGTGCTGAGTGGTCGTAGACTTGTAAACACACAGTTAACAGTAGGTGCCATCCACAGCCGCACACATGGGCCAGAATAAGAAAAAATGTAAGTTTCTGTGAAAATATGGCTTCATTTGATGTTTAGTATGTTGTAATAGGGTAGTATGTCATTCCATATGACCGTGTAAGTTATAATTAACAATGTGTAGGGCCTGTAGAACTACAACATCTATCTAGCCTATGTTCACCTAGGCTATGTGGAGTTCGCCACTCTTGCTAGTGGGGTAAATCTACAGTAATACTACCCCTCCCCCACTACCCCCCACCACCTCCCCCTTTCAAAACACGCCTTTTAGCGTGTTTTTGGATGGTTCAGCAGACGCGGAAACTGGAAAAAAACTTAGGCCTATTTTGATAAAAAATTATCACCAACCAGATCAGAGTTTTTCAGGTAGGCCTAATTTGTTGTTGTTTTTTATTTGTTAGGCTATATGATATTCAGTGTTGTTTAATACCGAGGACCGTCACATTTTAGTATTTTTAACATTAGCCTAACGGTCCTAACCTAACTTAACCTAACCTAACCGAAAACTAACCTGTCTCGAGACCGGTCTAAACCCAGCTCATGTTCCCTGGTTATGGGTGCGCGACGGCCTAAACCCAGCTCACGTTCCCTGTTTATGGGTTCACGAAGGTTTGTAATACTTCAATGTATCTATTTCAAGTCAAATATACATTTCCGCGCATCATCAAACCATACTAAGTCTACTACTAATAATATTAACCCATTAGTACCAACAGAATAGCGACAAAATAGGGGTAGTATAACTGTAGATTTATTGCTAGGGGCACCGAAGAGCGCACCGCCCTTTGTTGTTGTTTGAGAATTGGTGCAGCAGACTATTAGAAGAGGTGGAGCGCACCCTTGTGAAGATAGGCTCGTCTGGCACTTTTTGTAGTTCGAAATCGAGAGCTCTCTTGAAGCTGTCTAACGAGACGGGAGCAAGACGTTTCGCAGTAAGTGACGGTTCGCCTTACCGCGGCGAACGAGCCCGGACGATAATTGGAACTGCGGCGAACCGTCCCACACCAGCTACCAAATCAAGATGCTTAATACCGCTAGGCCTACTGTCGTGGGAAAGTAGCTAGGCTAAATTGACACTGACCAACACAGGTTTATTATTATCATTTTTGTATTAATATTGTTATGCCAGGTTTTTACTGGGCTTGATTGGTTTGAATAGGCCTAAGTGGATTCTTCCTAACTGGAAAAGTCGAAATCTTTTGACCACAGACACAGAAAGTAATAGTATTTCTTAATAAACTGAATAAAATAGTCTAGGCTACGCGGACGCTCACCATCATGTTCCCGTCTATTTTGACTGCCTTCGGATACAAAAATACATTACCCTAACCAAACAA
Organism: Paralithodes platypus; assembly: GCA_032716605.1. Classification (NCBI taxonomy): domain Eukaryota; kingdom Metazoa; phylum Arthropoda; class Malacostraca; order Decapoda; family Lithodidae; genus Paralithodes; species Paralithodes platypus. The sequence continues at coordinate 1,721,022 of CM064485.1, read as the reverse complement.
CCTAACCTAACCTAACCTAACCTAACCTAACCTAGTATTATAGATTTATAAGTATTTATAGATGATTTAGGCTAATAGTTGCCAGAACATAATAATAATATAGGCTACTGGACGGGTTAATATCAGCTAGCCAAAAATATAATTATATGATAGCCTACGGTACCGTATATAATTACCACTAAACCCAGTAGGCTACAGCTGCTACACTAGCCTACACCAATTTAGGAATTTGACCACTTGTGAGTTTCAGGCTATAAGGAAGTTGAAGCTGTAGACATCGATTGTAAACAGAAATGCAATAATAATGAAGGTTTCTGGTGGCTAAAGGGTATGTTGAATTGGATTCTATGTACCGTATATATAAATGAACTACAACAGTATTTAAGCTGGTAATCCTGCTAAATATCGATGTCTACAACTCCAATTTCCTTATAGGCTAGAACGAAACTCGTGAGTGGTCAATAGAGACAAATATACGCTAGACTGACATTAGGAATGCGCTAGAATGTATCATAGATAGGCTAGTACACAAATACGGTAATAATAATGTTTCAAATGAACATATAAATCATAACACACAAAGATGATAAGTCTCAAATCAGAAGACAAAGTCCCGAATTAAATATAGGCCTACAAAGATCACGAGGAAGTCCCGGGACTCGAACCTGGGATAACTCACACAGAAACTAAAACTTGCCACCACCTAGACATAGATTGTTTTATAATGGGAGACAGGAAAAACGTCGTCGAATTTGAGAGTAATATGTCTGTAACATTGATACATATATAAATGAGTGATATTTTGATGACGTTTTCCTGTTCTCCATTGCTAGCCTAAGTCTTTCTTAATAAACTGAATCAAATGGTCTAATAGTTGCCAGAACATAATATACTGGACGGGTTAATGTCAGCTAGCCAAAAAATTTAATTATATGATATATAATTACCACTAAACCCAGTACACTACACCAATTAGGAAATCTTGTGTAAGATTATGGTAGAGACAAATAGACCTATAGCCTACTCTAGACTGACATTAGGAATGCGATGCGATGATGTTGAGGGATATCCTTAAGGAATGCGCTAGAATGTATCATAGATAGTACCGGTACGGTAATACCTGCATAATTACACTATACAAAAAATATCGCTTAGCCTAGTATCTTTTGTAACCCTAGTCTCTGGGTCTTCTCCTGGGTGACCTGGATGTGTGAGAGTTTGTGTTTTTTATCTGTGTTTATTTTTGTTTTATGTTGTTTTTGTGTTTTCCCTGTTCTTGCTCTGTCTTGAGTCGGCTACCCCCAAAATGGGGATTGGGCCTGAGCATATAGATAGATAGATCTTTTGTATTGGAATAGCCTACAAAATTATAAATATATTTAGCCTACTAAGAAAATTAAAACAAAAACAAATTTCAGAATAAAAGGTGTGGAAGAACTGAATGCATAATCGTATTTTGGATGGTGAACTAAAAAGCCTGCTTACTGGTACCGGTCCATAATTTAAAAGTCAGTAGTATTGGTAGGGAACACTGCTGTAAGACAAGTGACAAAAGCGGGAGTTTATAGGCCTATCCTATTGTAGTTGTTGTTCCCTAAAGCTGCTGCGAACTGTCTCATTTCAGTTAAACGAATCTGCTGCGAACCGTCTCATTCATTTGCTGCGAACAGGCATAACCGATTCTGACCGAACCTGAGGCGAAACGTCACTTGCTGCGAAACGTCTCGACCCCAACGAGACACCTCTCATGTCTCTCACTCGGGGGGAAGGGAGGGGAGGGGGGGGCCATTCGCCCCCCCCCCCCCCCCCCTAATAGGCTAAGTATAGTTAGCCTATACTGTACTGATGTTTTGGACCGACAGTTAGCCTATCGATCTTTTTAGGCCTAATAGGTCCGGTAGAGCATATACATCATTGCTATATACAGGGTGTCCATAAAGTCTCTTTACAATTTAAAATATTTATTACAAAAGCAAATGAACAGACAAATATGTGGAAATTATTACAAAATGAGAGAGTAGATATTGAAGTTTGTTTTGCCTCATTTAGTACACCTCTACATGGGCACCATTAGTTGCACGAAGCACATCAAGACGGTACTCGATTTCTTGCCATGTTCGCTGTAGCATAGCCTCATCAATGGTCGCAATGGCATCAGTGATCTTTTGCTTTAGGTCAGTGATGTCCCGTATCTCTGTTCGATACACGATATCTTTAACATAACCCCATAGAAAGAAGTCCAGGGGAGTGATATCTGGTGAACGAGGTGGCCAAGGAATCGGGCCATCCCTTCCAATCCACCGGTCTGTGAATGTTTGATTTAGGAACTCACGAACACGCAGTCCCCAATGTGGTGGTGCACCATATTGTTGATAAATGATGGTTGGTTGAAGGTCATCTAGTTGTGGTGCCACATATTCAGTCAAAAAGTCAAGGTAAACATTTGCAGTAATTGTTTTCTCGTGGAAGAAAAATGGACCAATGGACAAATGCAATGTTATTAAAAACTTTGATAACCACCGAGTACATACAACAAATCTGATTAAAATATCTCATCAATTGCCTTGGTAATACATGTTTTAAATTGTAAAGAGACTTTATGGACACCCTGTATGTCATTAAGAGCTGAAATGTATTATAAGGGAGAAAACAAAAAAAAAACGCTAAAATACATATATAGGCTTAGGCTACTGTAAAACTAAGTTTTTCAGCCAGTAGCCAACCAGCGGGGGTGGCAGCCCCCACCCATATACTAGGTTAGGTTAGGTTAGGTTAGGTTAGGTTAGGTTAGGTTAGGTTAGGTTGTTAAGTTAGGCTAATAGGCTAGCACTTGGAAAAAAAAAAAAAACAGCGGGGGTGTGGGGGCGGCAGCCCCCACCCATATACTAGGTTAGGTTAGGTAAGGTTGTTAGGTTAGGCTAATAGCCTAGAACATTAAAAAAAAAAAAAAAAAAAAAGTAGTCTAACCCAACCAGCGTCGGTGTGGGGGCAGCAGCCCCCACCCATAATACTAGGATAGGTTAGGTAAGGTTGTTGGGTTAGGCTAATGTCTTCCCAAAGTTGACTATTTTTATAACATGAGATATTAGGCTACCCACTCCACCCCGTGAAATCCGAGCCAGCTTTCGTCAAAAGTTGGCTCGGGTATTCACAAAATTGGGTTTTATGGGTTTTCAATTTGGGAAAACCCGAGCCAAGTTTTGATACAAAACGCTATATTATTGTATTTTTACGCTTTTAACCCCTCATTTTCCCTGAACTTCATGGGGGGGGGGGTGTTTTTAGATTGTTGGATAATGGGTAAATACTCATTTCAGCTCCTCTTCAGTATAAAACAACACTATATCTGAAGGAAAAATTACAAAAAACTAAATAAACTTACTGAAATTGCTGTTGGTCCAAAAAGTCAGGTTTACCCAATTGTGTAAGTGTAAGTTAGCCTAATAGGCCTAGGCTATAGCTGGCTACATTAAAATAGGTTAGGCAGCTAGCCCTGGCTGCCCTAGGCTAGGCTAGACTTGTCAAAATCACTATTTCTGCTTGCCATGTTAGATGTGACAATGTCAGTGCTATAATTTAATTTAATAGATAGATTCATGCATAGTGTCGAGTGTCGACCCATTCATTCATCGTTCATGGCCAGGAATTGAGGCCAGAGCCGCAGGGCTAAGATTCCAGACCCCAGCTGGCTGATCTGGCAATAGGGTAGATATAGGATATAAATAACTAGCTTAAAATATGACTAAATCACATTTACTTACCTTAGGCCTAGGCCTTATACTGTAGGCTGTCCATAAAAGCAGTCTGTGTCAATGTGCCATTTGTAAGTAGGCTACAGTAATTCTAATATAGGCCTAGCCTAGCCTAGCCTAGCCTAACTAAAATGCAGGAAACATTTTAAGTTCACTACATTCCCTATGACAATATGATCAAAATGGCGAATGTGTTCCTCAGTCTTCCTGAATGCCCCTTCAGATTTTGTTACCTAGGCTATAGTTGAAAAATCCCAACCATAATTTTCATACCAGGGCAACTCGGCCTTGAGTTAAATTTCATACTTGGAGTTTTTAACCACTTTTTTAACACTAAAATCCCCGTTTTGGGGGATCCACATCACCACCGACTTTCAAAGTTTATGGGACATTAATTTAAATATGCTGTCATGCATTATTACAACATAAATACATCAAAATAGCCGACCGACCATCCTTAACTTCATATTTCACATGTTATTTATAATAAATTTATTACTCACTTTTGTTCATTATAATCACTATTATTTCATAGGTACACCATCACTTACTACTATGAAGATGATTATACTCATTATTACTAGGAAAATAGGTCGGGAAATGGTTATTTGAGCATCTCGATATTTCATACGCCGAGATAATTTGCGCTATGAAAAATACTCGGCGAGTCAGTTCAGTTCAGTTGCTGGTCGGGAAGCTATGCCTTTGCAACGGCGCCTCCCTTTTGTTGTGTTTTCAGTTTTCTAATTTGACAGTAAAATTTAGTATGTGCTAGGCCTATGTGCTATTTCTTCTTGCTTGTTTTCCCTTCTTCTTGGTTGTTGATCTTGGTTCTTGTTTCTTCTTATGTCTTTATAATTGCCCGGTTATAGAGTATGGAGGGCGCTCGCATCGTCAGTAATGTTTTTATAAACAAACAAGAAGGTGCCGTTGTAAAGGCTTCACCTGAGTGGCAAGCCGCAAGTGGAAGGTAGCTATGAGTTATGTATTTTTTTTTGGATATATACCATTTTTATGGAATTTTTTATGGGCTAATGAACAATGAGAGTTTGCAAATGATGACCATTAGCTTAGAGTAGCAAGACATTCGAGTTTTGCGGACTTTTGACAGTCTGCCTGCCAGCAGCCAGGCCAGCCAATCGAGGGAATTTTTTGGTTAGGCAGCCAAACTGGTATGAATTTTGAAATTTTCTCCATTTCGGTATGACTAAAAGATTTGACCTATTTTGGCACACTGTCCCAGAATTCCACCTAATACTGGGATGGAAACTACCTAGTCAAACATCTATATTCACAGCTGAACTCTATGGAATCTCCCAGGCCCTAGAAACCTTGAAAACACTCCCAGCAGGACAATACACTCTCTGCTGTGACTCAAAGAGTGCAATTCAAGCAATCAACTACACAGCAAAGAAGAACAGAGAGTTGGTATACCCCATATTACAGCAAATCACCAGTCATCACCTTCATGGATATACCATAAGCTTACAATGGGTTCCTGGGCATACCGGTATTATGGTATACTCCACAATGAGATCGTAGATAACCTTGCCAAAGGTATGCACTCCCTCCAAAACATCACCCACCTCCCATACACCACATCAGACAGAAGCACCATACTTAGAAAAGACATTCTCGTAGACTTTAAGGACGAATGGAAAGTTACCATCTCTGGTACTCAATATGGGACCTTAAAAAAAGAATGGGCAATCTGGGAACACACCACTTACAAGAATAAGCCAATAAATACAGCGGCTCTCAGACTCAGAATTGGCCACTCAAGACTGACAGCACACATGTTCAAGATGAAAATAGCAGACAACGAAAACTGACAATTTTGTCAGACCCCAGAAACAGTGGAGTACTTCCTACTCTACTGTCACCGCCACTACAGCGCCCGCATGACTCTTCGAGAAGAAAATTGCTCGAAGAGGAGGAATATTTAACTTAGAAAACATACTGGGTGGAGGCAACCTACCCCCAGCAGACAAAAAATCAATAGCCAATGCATTAGATGATTGGGGACATATATACGCATAACCAACAGACTCTCCGACATATGAATCACAGTAGGCTACAGTACGTACACAAAAATAAATACAGTACCAATCTACAAACCCACCTTTATTACAGAGCCACCCCATCATCCAACCAAGACAATACTTAACTTAACTTATGAGACAACTCGACATTAATATCAAACAAGAATACAATTGACTACCATTGCTATACCAATACTAATCCCAACCAATATTTTCATACCCCTTTTTCAGCTAACACATCTATCATCTATTTACTTCCAGACAAGACAAAAAGGACTTACAATGCTGTACTATCTTACTTTAACTAACCCAACTAACACATAAAAAGCTGTCCAACACCAATAACGCCTGTGCAAATATCTGAAGATTCCTACTCCGTGTACATTGCACATCACAACCCCTAAGAAGAGAGTACCCACGGTACCGGAGACATTTTTTTTACTATACAGTAAGATCTCATATCTAACGAATAATAGGTGCCAAAAAAATTGCGTTAGATCCAGATTCGTTAGATATAAATACATAAACTAATGGGAAAAATGGTAATTGGTGCCAAAATTTAGACAGAGTCCCCATTTTTACCTATTTTTGCCCTTCCGAGTGCTATTTTGTGACATTAAATATATTCAAATCATGTAATATATTAATTATAAGATGAATTAATAATAAACCAACCTGTGAGTGAATAATGAAGTGTGTAGGTTAGACGATATTGAAGATATCCGAGCAGGGAGGCTAGGCTAACTGGGATGCGCCGCGCACCTCCTCACCTCCACCACAGCCTCCCTCTCTTAACATTGCCACAAAAACACGTCTTTGCAACAGATAGGCTGGTTTTAATTTCAGTTTTCTGTCTCTTAAAGTTATGCACTGTCCCCTCGGGAAACCCAGTTATTTTCACTATCTCACAGTTCTTGAGGCCTTTTTCAATTAGTTCAATCACTTTCGCTTTATCCTCTGCCGTATATATATATTTTTTTTCCAACACGCGTAACCCTCTTCACTGGTACTTTTGTCTTTCTTTCATGCATATTTCCATTCTCACCACTCCCCTCTCCAGTACCTGAGGATTGGGTCCACATCACAAAAGGCGTAACACAACAAAAGCTTAAGGTTGGGGCGAGTAACACAACAAAAGATTGAGTTGGGTTGAGTAATGTAGGCCTAAGGCACGGCGCGGACTGGACTGACGACAGTGACGGGGAGGGATGGAGGAAGGAGGGACGGACGCCACTTAGCTCAGTACTGTAGGCCTATTTGGCGGGAAATTTTAGGGATCGGCGGGAAATTTGGAAAATTGATACCGGGCACTCAGAATAATTGCCGTTAGATATGGATTTTGGTTCGTTAGATTGAGATAAGGTAGAGCTCCAAAAGGGCAGTTAGATGCAAATTCGCTAGATCAAAATGCGTTAGATGCGAGAGTCCACTGTATTCTGGCTACAATTAGACGATTTTATTCAGCTTAAAAAAGGCCTCCAGTAATTAGCAGGAAGTAAGAAGGAGGTGTGGTGTGGAGGTAGATGTGCTGGAAAGTGTGAAAAGGAACAACTTGAGATGGTTCGGCCATATGGAACGTATGGAAAGCGAGAGAATGACTAAGAGGGTGTACGAGAGCGAGGTGGAGGGACAGAGGGGGAGAGGTAGACCGAATATGAGGTGGAAGGATGGAGTGAGGAACTACATGAACGAAGGCGGTGCTGGTTGGGGGGAGGGGCGTCGACTGACTGGGGACAGAGGTGCATGGGGGCGGTTCGTTCGTGGCCACCCCTTCGGGGATCACGGCGTCAGGCAATAGATAGATAGATAGAATACTATCTCACTTATCCTTTCATACTACCACAGATCCTTCATAAACTGCACAAACTCTTATAGGCTAAATATAGCTTAGCTAGAATAAAATTAAAAGTAGGCCTAGGCTACACCACCGGTATAGAAGGGGTTAAAAATCCCAATATGACCTAGCCCTATAGGCTAAAAAGAGGGGATGGATCATGTATGTAGTTTTCGGGTGTACGGTCGTCATGTTTACAAAGGGCGATCGCCGCGGTTAACTTCGCGTCTACTGTATTTTGACGGCGATTTTTTTCTGTTATTTACCCCCTGCTGGCAATATACAGTACAGTATATGATGATGACAATATGTCATTGGGGGGGGGCGTAGCCCCCCCGCCCCCTAACCCCCGCATAACTAGTATTGTCACCCCCGCATAACTAGTAAAAAGGGCTGTCCTGTGTATTTTAGTTTTCTTATATATCTCCCTTATAATACATTTCTGCTCTTAATGATATACCGTATATAGCAATGATGTATATGCTCTACCGTATCTAATAGGCATAAAAAGATATAGGCTATGAGGTAACTGTTGGTGCTAAAAATCAGTATAGTATTACCGTTTTTTCTATTAATATCGGGTTTTATAAATGTGATCAAAATTATTCGATAATATTCAAGACCTCTAAGATAAGTTAGGTATTAGGTAAGGTTGTTAGGTTAGGCTAATGTCTTCAAATCATAGCCCTGCCCACTATCGGGGAGAGTGTCTCATTAACAGTCTCAACATTGATCGAAAAGGGGGAAAATAGCCTAGGTTTTTCCAAGATTTCTAATTAATTACAAACACCATATATTGATACAAATGAACACAAAACAAAACAAAAACTCTGAGAAAATGTGGTATTAGCCTAAAATGAAAAAATTCCCAAAATAATAATTTATAAATAGCTAAAAAGAACACAATCCACCACATAGGCCCTAGGGTGTAGGCTACATTACTAGGTCTACATGGGCAAGTTAATCTGTTTCCAAAGCAAACTAATCACACATATAATAACGCTTTATCGTCACGTTCAAGGAATTAGTCAATTTGGGTTGAGAGCGAGCAATGCACCCATCAGGCTGCCGCTGTGCAGTGTGCCCCCTCCTATGACTTCTTGCCATTCTCATAGCCTATATATTACCAACAGGGGGCAAATAACAGGCTATTAACAGCTGGCTGTGGTATATACTAATTTAGGAGGAAAAAAACAGTCAAATTAGACGGGATCATTACGAGCGTAAAAGTAGCCTAATGTAGCCTAAACAAAGCGACGATATGCTTGATGATATTAGACATTATTATTCAAACTTAAGAGTTCTTGACATACGGCAATACTGGTCCTATATAACCTTTCATATGTTTCAGGTTCGGTGCACTCGAAGGAGGAGCTACTGATGCTGACAGTTGGTGAGATAGTCCAGGAGTTGATCAAGGCCCAGAAGGAGCAGCGTGATGTGAACCTCAACAAACTGAAGTGCAGAATCTCCTCCAAGTATGGCCTCCCGTCCTCGCCTCGGCTTGTGGACATCATCGCAGCTGTACCACAGGAACATAAGAAGTTCCTGGTCCCCAAACTGCGTGCCAAGCCTGTCCGGACAGCCTCAGGGGTAGGTGCTTTGTTGTATCTGTTGTACCGGTATTATTAAATGTGTGGTAAAGGTATTACAGTAGGCTTATTCATTTACAGACTTATAGTATGTGTAGGAATTCTTAACATCCAGGAAAGGTGTTATTCTTAAGTAGGCTATATACTGTATATGAGGAAGATGTTAAGGCTGGCAATGCTGGCATACAGGTGTAGTTCGACCTGTTAACCATCTCACGTTCTTGACGCAATTTTGAGCCTATTAGGGATACTTTAAAGCCTTTGTATTTGTATTTAAAGCCTTTGTATAAGGGGGTATTTAGAAACCTTTAGTTTAGTTACTTTAACCTCTACAGTTGTCTTGTTACTTTAACCTCTACAGTTGTCTTTGAGTTAGCTGTGGGCAGAAAACTAATTTTGGAGAGGTAATTATAAGAGTGAGATAACTCTATTTCTTATTGCTAATCTGGCAACCTCTGCGTCATATGGTCGTGAGAGGGTTAAGTCTCAGTACCACACAGGCCAGCTTTAGCATGTGTGGGGGTGTTTTGACAATTTATGCAGGTCTGCTAGGCTTCTACAAAACATCAATCCACCCTCCATACACTCAAATTTGCTTCAAATTGATCAACACAATGTTATGTCGAGCTGAGCATGTGTTGTGGCCTCTACTGTATTTTTAAGCATACTGTGTTAGGAAAATGGTGCCTGTCTCATATCAAGAGAAGACTAAGGATATAAGTTGATTCTGATGAGTTCACAGCCCAGATTCACACTTAAATTACGCCACACAAATTTACGCCGAGTGGCAGACAATGTATAGTGATAGTCATCTATTATCCTCAAAAGTGTAATAGTAAATATATACAAAGGAAAAGGGGATGCGCTAGATAGAGGAAATTATAGGGGCCTGAAAATGCTTGACCAAATCATGAAGGTCTGTGAGAGAGTCCTTGAGGGTTTGATCAGGCAAAGCATCTCTATTGATGATGTGCAGTTTGGTTTTATGCCAGGACGTGGTACAACCGATGCTATCTTCATAGTCAGGCAGATACAGGAAAGATACCTACTAAAAGGCAGGGATCTTTACTTTGTGTTTGTGGACCTGGAGAAGGCCTTTGATAGGGTACCTAGAGATGTTGTACAGTGGGCTATGAGGAAACTTGGTGTGGAAGAGTGGCTGGTGCGTGTGATAATGAAGATGTATGAGGATTCGCGAAGTTCGGTGAGGGTGAAGGGTGTACTGAGTGATGAGTTCGCAGTCCGTGTTGGAGTCCATCAGGGTTCAGTGTTAAGCCCCCTCCTCTTTATTATGGTCTTGGAGGCGCTGTCTAGAGTTTTTAGAGGCGGACTCCCGTTGGAACTGTTTTATGCAGACGATTTAGTCCTAATAGCTGACAGTATGCAGGATGCTGAGGCCAAATTCAGAGAGTGGAGAGAGGGCATGGCGAGCAAGGGTTTAAGAGTCAATATTAACAAAACCAAGGTTATGCATTGTAGTTTGAGACGAGGCAATGTGGAAAAGAGCGGTGCATACCCATGTGCAGTGTGTGGAAAGGGAGTGGGCGTTAACTCAATTCAATGTAGCATCTGTCGACGTTGGGTACACCATGGGAGTAAGCGCTATAGTAGAATAAAGGGGCCCCTGCCGAAGGATAAGTCAGAAATAGAGAAATTTGAGTGTGTAGTGTGCAAAGGCGAGCTTGTGTTAAGTGATGATCCTGTGGCTGTGAATTTTGGAAATGAGTCTTTGGAGCTGGTGAACAAGTTTTGGTACCTAGGAGATACCATCTCTGCCGGTGGTGGGGCCGAGGCTGCCACTGTTGCTAGAATTAGGTGTGGCTGGGGGAAGTTCAGAGAATTGATGCCAATCCTGACCATGAAAAGAATGCCTCTCCCCTTGAAGGGAAAGGTGTGTGCCTCATGTGTTAGAAGTGCAATGACGTATGCCTCAGAAACATGGGCCGTTAAAGTAGAGGATGTCAACAGAATGGAGCGTAATGAGATGAGAATGGTGAGATGGATGTGTGGGGCCAGGCTACAGGATAGAATAACAAATGTTGAGCTGAGGAGACGTTTAGGTATAAAGAGTATTAGCGAGGTGATGCGTACAAGTAGACTGGGATGGTATGGACATGTAGAGAGAATGGATGAACAAAATCGAGTGAAAAAATGCAGGTCTGTGATTGTGGAGGGAGCTGCACCAAGGGGTGGACCGAGGAAGACCTGGGATCGGACTATACGCTCCGATCTCAAATCCAAGAACTTGACAAGTGAAGCAGCCCTTAACAGGGTTGCCTGGAACGCCGCCATTAGGACAAGAGACTGAAACTGCACTTATGTGTGGAACACTCAGTCTTAAAATGTTATGTATGTATGTATGTATGTATGTATGTATGTATGTATCCTCTTCTTGTTGCCGTGGTGGCAGCAAAAATACTGGTATATTGCCATTCATCTTACTTCTTCTTTGACTTTTATTCAGATAGCTGTGGTGGCAAGGGTATGCAACATTGCCAATCATCTCACTATTACCATCTTCTCGTGTTCAGATAGCTAAGTTAGCAGGGGTATATTTGTTATTGTTTCACAACTCATTCTAACTTTTCATTCTCTTGTTCCAGACAGTAGTTGGTGGCGGTGATTCGTCAACCTCAACTTTCTAATTCTTTGCAACCCTCACCATTCTAACTCTTTGTTTTCTTGTTTCAGATAGCAGTGGTGGCGGTGATGTGTAAGCCTCACCGATGCCCCCACATCAACATGACAGGCAACATCTGTGTGTATTGTCCCGGGGGCCCAGACTCAGACTTTGAGTACTCCACACAGAGTTACACCGGGTATGAGCCCACCTCCATGAGAGCCATCAGGGCGAGATACAATCCCTACCTACAGACCAGGCACAGAGTTGAACAGGTCAGTGTACAAGGTTGATATAAGTTTTTTTATTAAGCTCCTAGTAAGCTAATGGCCATCCAACTTTAGCTATAGGTAAATAGCGGTTTTAATGGAGGACTCCTGTACAATGTGGCATGACCAGAGTCGTTAATATGGCTACACGTAATATGGTACACAACCAATGAAGCTGCACACCGTCAACTCTGTAATCGTCTTTCAATAATCCTTTCACAGACCTTAGGTCCCAGGATCTCGCTTTTTGTTTTTACTCCCAAGATATTTGGGTAAGCCTTCTGGACATTGTGGGCTTCCATGATTCCTAAAATTAGAGTCTTGGCTCTCTTAGGGGCTACAGCGATGCTGGATACAAGCTTGTTGACTGTGAAAGATAATTCCAAATCTGAATGAAATTAACTCTTGTTAGCCAAGATAACCAAAATATTGCTTCATTGTATTAAGAAAGCACTCGGGATGTTTGATTACAGTCAGGTCTTGATATACACGCCCCGCCCCGCCCCGCCCCGCCCCGCCCCGCCCCGCCCCGCTGTGAATTATTTCCGATATGATGGAATTAAAGAAAACAAATTTCCACCAACTCATAAGCAGCAAAAATGACACAAATGTCAATTAAAAACATGTTACAATATTTCCCTGTCATTTTGTAGAAGGCGAAAATATACCGTGGGGGAAAAAAAACAAAAAATCTATCAAATGCAAATCTTCCGTCGCTCGGAATCTTGGCGCCTAGCCTGTCTAGACAAGACGGAGGGTGGAAATCGTTTGTTGACTTTCTTATTTATTATTTATCTATGTGCTGGAAGGATATTATATTTTTCAATTCCATCGCATTAGAAATGATTCATAGATTACAAAAAGTCCAAATAAGACATAATTATGTTAATGTATAAGGGAGATAGATCGCTGCATTAGAGAGATAGATAGAGAGTTGCTACAGGCGAGCAATCGATAACATACTGCACTAACATATATGAGATGGACTTAAGTTTATGAAAAGACAAAGGAGACATTTTTATTGACACTCTTTTTCATTTAATTATTTGTGGGTTGGAAGGATAATATTGTTTTCAATTCCATCATATTAGAAATGATTCATAGATTGAAAAAATACCAAATAAGACATACTGTAGTTATATTTATGTATAAGGTAGATAGATGCATTAAATAGATAGACAGACAGACATTTGATGCATAAATAACATTCTTAATCATTTATATATACCTTCCGTGTATGATCCTGACTTTTCCAGTGTTGTGGCCGACTTTGGAACTTTTGAGGTTACCGTGTCCAAACGAAACCGTGTATAAAAAACGTGTGTATATCGAGACCTGACTGTATTTTATAGACTAGTTGACTATTTTTTTTTATTTAATGAGGTTAAAAGAAATTTACCCACTGTGCTAGTGTAGGCCTTTAACCAAACCAAACCAAACTACCGGGAGTACTATATTCATGAGCTCAGCGTTCTCTCGAGACAATCCTCTCTTCTTTTCTCCCTTCCACACCTCCCCTCTCCTTCCCTTAACTCTTCTCATTCTGATATCCGTCTCATTCCTCCACAGTTTGTGTCAAGTTTGTCACAGGTGGAGTTCATTTTTATGGGCGGAACATTTATGGCGCTACCCGAGAACTACCGCGACTACTTTATTCACAATCTTAACAATAATGGTTTCTCCGGACATTCTGCTCTCTTTTTACTCTCCTCTCTTCTTCTCACCTCTTCTCTTCTTTCCTTTCCTATCCTGTCCTCTCCTCTCCTCTCCTCTCCTCTCCTCTCCTCTCCTCACCTTAACACCTCACCTCATCTCTCCTTTCCTTCCCCATAATTCTTCTTTACTCCTCAGCTGCGTCAACTTGGTCACAATGTAGACAAGGTGGAGTTTATCGTTATGGGCGGAACATTCATGGCACTACCCGAGGACTACCGAGACTACTTTATTCGCAACCTTCACGATGCTCTCTCGGGACACTCTTCATCCTCAGTTTCCGAAGCCGTCAAGTTCTCTGAGCGGAGTAACACCAAGTGCATAGGTTAGTTTATTATTATTATTATTATTATTATTATTATTATTATTATTATTATTATTATTATTATTATTATTATAATAGTCCCCCTATATAAGGGCAAAGGGGAAAGAGGAGTGTGTGGTAACCACCGAGGAATATGTCTTCTAAGCGTAGTAGGGAAGGTATACAGTAGGGTAGTGATTGAGAGAGTGAGAGTGAGAACAGAGAAATGGATAGGCGACGAGCTGGGAGGTTTTAGGAAGGGAAGAGGATGTGTAGATCAGATTTTTACCTTGAATTGTGTTGTGGAGAAATATCTGGAGAAGAAACAAAAGGTGTATGTTGCCTTTATGGACTTGGAGAAGGCCTATGACTGAGTGGATAGAGAAGGTTTGTGGAAAGTACTTAGAATATACGGAGTAGAGGGCAAGTTGCTGAAAGCAGTGAAGAGCATGTATGAGGGTGCAAAGGCGGCAGTACGTGTGGAGAGTGAGCAGAGCGAGTTCTTTGACCTGAATGTTGGTTTGAAACAGGGGTGTGTGATGTCCCCGTGGTTGTTTACTGTATATATGGATGGAGTCATGAAAGAAATACTATCAAGAGCAGTGGATGTTGGTGTATCGCTGAAAAGGGAGGGAATTGAGTGGAAGCTACCTATAGTGCTGTTTGCGGATGATACAGTTCTGATGAGTGATAATGAATGGGAGTTGCAGGGTCTGGTAAATGAGTTTGGAACAGTGTGCGAAAACGGAATTTGAAGGTAAATGCGGGGAAGAGCAAGGTTATGGTCTTCGAAAGGGGTGAAGTCACAGAGTGTGAGGTGAAGCTGAACGGTCAGGCTATGGAGATCGTCAACTCTATTAAGTATCTGGGCAGTGTTTTGAGTAAAGATGGGACTATGGATGAAGAAGTGCGGGAGAGGGTACAACAGGGGAAGAGGGTTGTAGGAACGCTAAAAGCAGTAACAAGAAATAGGGTGGTCAGTATGGAAGTGAAGAAGTCCTTGCATGGCAGTGTGGTAATCCCGACACTGACTTACGGAAGCGAAGCATGGACGTTGGTTGAGAGACTCAGACCAAGAGTGAGAGCAGTGGAAATGAATTACTTAAGGAGTGCGTGCGGAGTTACATGGAGGGATAGACAGACTAATGAAGAATTAAGAAGGAGGTGTGGTGTGGAGGTAGATGTGCTGGAAAGTGTGAAAAGGAACAACTTGAGATGGTTTGGCCATATGGAACGTATGGAAAGCGAGAGAATGACTAAGAGGGTGTACGAGAGCGAGGTGGAGGGATAGAGAGGGAGAGGTAGACCGAATGAGAGGTGGAAGGATGGAGTGAGGAAGTACATGAACGAAGGCGGTGCTGGTTGGGGGGAGGGGCGTCGACTGACTGGGGACAGAGGTGCATGGGGGCGGTTCGTTCGTGGCCACCCCTTCGGGGATCACGGCGTCAGGCAATAGATAGATAGATAGATTATTATTATTATTATTATTATTAACTTATGTATTTCTTTATTTTTTGTTTTACAATAAATCTTATTTTGTTCCTTTTCATCTTTTGAAGTATGGTAGCCTAGTATCTATACAGTGGCCCTAATATCAAATGCTCATTTCCAACTTCTAGAAAGTCATCAACCAGTTTACAACACAACCACACACCTTGTGAATGTTCAAAGTAAGGCCTAAACTCTAGCATAATACATTTTTGAATATAAAGTACTGTGTAGGTTACTTTTGGCAAGTGTACTGTATATATATTGTTTTATACTGTACCGGTATATCTCTGTCTTCTTTCTTCCTTCTATTCAACTTTGAAAATATGTTAGTAGAGTTAAAATTGGATGGAAGAAATTCAGTAGAACATGGAAGACATGTGATTAAGTCTCAAGCATCAAAGTTTTGAAATATATTATTATGGAAGTAAAGAAGCAATTGCATGATAGTGAGGTAATCCCGACATTGACATACGGTACCGGTACAGGATGGAAGCATGGACGTTGTTGGAGAAACATAAATCAAGAGTGAAAGGGGTAGAAATGAGTTACGAGAGAAGTGCTTGTGGAGTTACAAGGAGAGATAGACAAACGAATGTGAGTAATGTGGTGTGGATGTGGATGTACTGGAAATTGTGAAGAGAATGTAGTGAGGCTGGGGGATTAATCCTGGATTTGGCATCTGCATTCCTTGGGGTTGAAAGAGGAGTTTCATATTCAACATTAGCACTCACAAACTCTTCAAGAGTCTTTACCCTGCGTGCTGCGTGTTAGTATATCTATGACTCTATGAGTTTCGTGGTCTTTCCAAGTTTGTTTTCGAGGTCTGTGTGATGGATGCAAATTCTACATTTCATTGCATTTCCGTCAGGGAAGATCGTACTACCGAAATGCCTGCTACACGACATACTGTACAATTATGTAAATTAGGCATAATTTTGAAGAGAAAGATATATTGATAGATATAGATAGAGATAGACTGGTATACATAAAGAGGCAGACAATGAGTGATAATGAATAGATAGGTAGACATGGAAGGAGAGAGAGATGAAGGTGGGGGATTGAGAGAGAGAGAGAGTACAAAGGAAATCAAAGGAAATCAAGCAACAACAGGTCTAGTGACCCTTCTAGGTTGCTTGTCCTCCAAAACACTGAGGATCAAGTGTCCAAACAGTGGTTTAGAGTGGGTAAGGGAACATTGGAAAGGGAATTACTGCCCTGGAACTAATGTCCGTGGCAGGATTAGGAAGTTAGTAGAGGACAGATGGGTTAGTAACTGAGGGGGGGATAAAATAAAGTTATTAATTTACAAACGCAGTCAGTCGCGGGTTTGATGAGATATTTGTCTAGGCGGAGTTTAAATGAATCAACGGTGATGCAGTCTATAACGTTTCGGGAAGCCCATTCCACAAGTTGACAACTCGATTGAAGAAGAAATTCTTAGATTCGTGCGAGTTAAAAGATTTACCAATAATTTTGCAACCGTTTCCCCGCGTGTAATTAGATTGGTCGATAGTGAAGTACTTACTACAGTTCATATTGTCGATGCCTTTGATGATTTTGAACACTTGAATTAAGTCACCTCTTAATCTGCGCTGGGTTAAAGGAAATAGATTTAATTCTCTAAGACGCTCTTCGTATGGTTTGTTCTTTAGGCTAGGTATCATTTTGGTAACTCTACGTTGAACTCGTTCCAGCTTGTTTATATCTTTTTGGTAATAAGGGCACCAGGAGAGAGAGAGAGAGAGAGAGAGAGAGAGAGAGAGAGAGAGAGAGAGAGAGGGGGAGGGAGGGAGGGAGAGAGAGTGAGGTAGCTGTGGAGGGGAGAGAGAATGTGAGTGAGGTGTGATGGAGAGTGTGGAGGGGAGAGAGAGATGAGTCTGAGTGAATTTGTGAGAGCGAATGATGTGAAAAATTGAAAATGGGAATAATTAATAAAGGAGAGAGAGAGACATAGAATAGGTGAGAGAGTGTGTGGGGGAGAAGAGGAGGAATGGAGTTGAGAGGTATGACAGACAACAGAGGTACATGGAGGCAATTCATTTATGGCCACCCCTTTGGGGATCAAGGCATCTGGTAACTGTCTGGATAGCGTAATGCTTAGTGTGCGGAATTTTGGTGTGAGTAGCCTATCCTATGTTCGAGTCCTTGGAGTACCACATGTATTCATTACTTTCATTGATTTCATTAGTTAGGTTTATTTGTAAATTAATTGATGGGTTGGTGAAAACAAATATGAATAGATAGATAGAAATAATATTATGTTTGTGTTTTCTTTTGCAGGCATAACCATTGAGACTCGACCAGACTACTGCCTAAAACGCCACTTGTCTGACATGTTGGCATATGGTTGTACCAGACTGGAGATTGGAGTCCAGTCTGTTTACGAGGACGTGGCCAGAGATACAAACAGGTGGGTGGCTGTCTTTGAGGGAATTCCACCATTTGTTTGTCATGAGGTGCATCATGCACATAATATACAGGATTTTAGCCGAGAAATCGATATATTTCTAGTATTTGCAAATAATTTTATATACAATTAAAATGTAAAACTAAACAAACCAAAATTGGGACAAGGACAATATAAAGTCAAATTAAATTATCAAAATCGCTATGTGGAAACAACGCTTACTAAAATGAAAATTATTAAATAAAAGAACACAATCCACCACATAGGGTGTACATTACTACATGAGCAAGTTAATCTGTTTCCCAAGCAAACTAATCGCACATATAACAACGCACTATCGTCACGTTAAAGGAAGTAGTCAAGTTTGGGAAGTCCGGGACGTTCTGGCAAATTTTACTAAACTCTGCATGAATAAAGAAACTACATGTTAAATGTCAAAATATTATTTAAAATCAAATTTGCAACATGACAAGACATTAACAATAGTACAAAATACAAATATTGATAAGATATCGATACTATTACAAAATAATATATAAAATACAGTACAGCACTCACTAACGATAGTGCTATCGGGTAGGTACCTGTAAGCATAGCATGCCTCAAGTGACCCCTATCAATAACTACCCTACAAATAACCTACATTTATAGCACAAATAAACTAAGGAAATCGCAAAAGTAAGCAATTGATACTATCGACAATGAATACATATAATATAAAGACAAATAATTGCAAAATATGAAGTAACAACAGATTTAAACAAAGAGTACTCTTTTAACAAGAACAATAAATTTAAAAAATCATCAATATTAATATTAATAATAGAAAAAGAAAAAGAAAAAGAAAAAGATAAACAATAAATACAGACAAAAAACAATAAATACATACAAAAGTAAGCAGAGGTTATACAAGAAACTTCAAGTTAAAAATGCTTGATTAAAATTATTGATGTCAAATTTTAGAGTACAGTCACAATAATTGACCCTAAAAAGATTAAATTTATGGAACAATTTACTTGCCTCAAAACCTCTGTCCACTAAGAGTCTGTATAGTAACCTAGCTCTAGTCCAAAAGTCATCTACTGTACTTTAGTGCAGATTTTACAAAATCTTATTAACCCGGCAAGCGCGATAGGCCTCACGGAAGGCTTCCTATAGGGAACGCGATAGGCCTCACGGAAGCAAGACCATAAAAAAAACCTTCCAAAAAAAAAAAAAGGGCCTATCAAAACAAAGGAATTTGTCTCTAGGTAAGATAATTCCCCTCCAGTACTCATCCATGTAAATCTCACCCACCCACCTCCCCTCCTTCCCCACCTTATTCCCCCCTCCCTCCCCTCCTCAATTATCACCTATTTTTCCTCTTATTATCATCATTTATCGGTTATTTTTCTCTCCCGCGATAATGTAGCACAAGTGGGTTGCAGAAAAGATCGTTATGTAACACCCAGACACCGGCCCACACCGCCCCGCTCGTCTCAGTTACCTCACAGACAGCGAGAGAGGAGGGTTGCCTGTGGCTCTCTCTCGCCTGAGATTATGACCGGGTGGCCAATATCTTCGTTTTTCACCACCCAAATGCTTTTCCAACTTATTTTAGCACTCTTGAAGGTTCATATATACATCATATATGTAAAATAAAAGCATACCGAAAACAAATAATGGTCTATATTGTAAATATAACTAATTCTGTCAGAATCCAAGGCTAGAAATGCACAAATAACTACCCTAGCCCCTAGGTCTATTTTGCGCTTGTCAGGTTAACTGGGAATAAAAACAATTATAAGTTATTTTACTATCGATATTACTACTAGGGAAAGGAAAGTTTATTACGTTAAAATTAAAATCATCAACTTTGTGATATACTTTAAGTATGCACTGTTCATTAACAATCTCTATATTTATATCAAGAAAATTTTCAACTTTATAATTTACGTTACATTGTGTGAGGGGAATAGAATTAGGGTAAATAAGTTTAGCAACTTGATTAAAATTTAACAAATTGCAAACGAGAATATCATCAATATATCTACTATTATTACTTAACAATTTAGCAAGTGCTAATTTTTCTGGGATTTTATTTTTCTTGGTTCTGTCAACTAAGTCTTTTATATATTTAAATTCTAAAGCAAGCAAGAATAAGTCTGCAATTAAAGGGCTAGCATTTCCACCCATAGGAATTCCTAATATTTGTTTGAAAATGTAAGGCCTGAATCTAACATAAGTATTGAAAAGGAGGAATTTAAGGGCATCTTTAAGTTTAGTTCTATCAAAATATACAGAACTAGTGGGAGTAGAGCTAAGTGTAAAAAAGACAGTGTAGAGCCTGTTTGATCCAGCCTTCCCTGAGGTATAAGAAGCTATAGGTCTCAGTTTCAAGATTCTTCGTAATTAGCAGACTCCATATTTTGATTTAACACAATCTGGTGCGAGGCAGATCTTTTTTAACACTTCCTGTTGTAGCCCATTAGTTTGGAGATTTTAAGACGCTTCTCATCGGTTTGGCGAAAAATAAGACACTTGACCTCTTTTTAGGTGTTGTTTTATTGAGATGAGCCTGTAATATAAGAGAAACTTGCCTTCAGTCGGAACATTTTTCTACCCCAAAATATACATACTTAGCCCAAAATTACAACACCACACCCAAGTTATTTGTTAGATACCTTGGAATATCCTCAGCCATAACCTACAATTACCACACCTCGCTCATCTTACACACATTAGTTATACCTTGGAATATTGGGTGGATGCCAAACCCCGAAAGGGGTTGAAATAGGGGAGCTATCCCCCGCCAAAGGCGGCTTTCTTGGGCCGTTCCTAGCTGATGCTGAGAGGATTGGGTTCTAGTCATGTGGTGATGGGCTGGTCTATCAGAGTGAGAGCTGAGCGATCTCTGCCATACCCATAGCTTACTCTGACTGTTCCTTTTACTTATATATTTTCTAGATCTCAGGTGACGGCGTCTCTTCCGTGGATTGACCTCCCAATCTCCCAACCTAGAGGTTGGCAGATTGGAAGCCAAAGTGTCACATTTTTCCTTTGACCCTCAACTTTCTCTTCATAATTGCTGAGGGGAACAGGGCCCTGGGTGGGGCTTTGGTTTCCCGGGCGTTTCCGCACCCTCCTTAGCTCCCTGCCATGGAGTGGCTTCGGTCACCCAGGCTTTATTGTGGTAGGCAGGGAGGGATCTGTGGGGGGCACTCGGTTATGGCCTTGGCCTTGCTTGGGGCCTTGGGGCTGTTCGGCCAGGCAGCCTGGGGAACAGCAACAACAACAACAACCTTGGAATATTCCCTAGCTATACTGTACAGTCCTTTAAAGTTATGTTTATATACACTGATGACTTTATATACCTCTCCTGCCTGACTTACCAACTTGTAAACCAAAAATAGTCAGTAATGAAGGTGTAGGAGTGAGAAGAGTGAGACGAGGGTGCTTGCCCAGGTAAAGGACTTTGATACGAGGAGTGGGTTACTTTTGAAAAGCATATTCGTTCTTTCTCCTCTTCCATTTCCCAAAAAATTGGTCTGCTTCGTAAGGTTTATAAAACATTTGCTTGTGACGCCACAAATCTTTTTATGCTTTTATTTTGCCACATTTCGAGTACTGCTCACCTGTCTGGTTGTCAGCAGCTGACTGCCATCTCAAGTTGCTTGACAGGTCGCTAAATTCCATCAGTTTTATTCTACCTCATTTGTCTCTTGATCTGTGTCATCGTTGGTGCCCTTAGTCTTTTATTTAAAGTTTTTAACAACCCTCAGCATCCCTTACATGGGGTTCTCCCTGGGCCCTATGTCCGGGCTCGTGCAACTAGATTCACAAGCAATCTTAATGATCTTGCCATGAGCCGTGTTAATTTTTCTACTACACAGTTTTCACAGTGTTTTGTGCCGGCCATGGTTGACTTGTGGAATAAGTTGCCAAATGAGCTAGTCAATTCAGCTAATATCTCAATTTTGGTTTGTTTAGTTTGCAAGTTTTACATTTTAATTTTTAAGTCTAGAGTTAATGCTTTTTTGCAGCATTAATTCTAATTTTTAAACTTATTTTATTCTCTTTTATTGTATTATATTTATACTTGATATCCTCCACTGCATAATATGTTATCTGTGTTTAATATGTGTATATGTACAGTACAGTATACAGTATATGTTTTTATTTTTTCCTAAGTTGCCGTAGTCTCTCTCCAGTGCCTCCGGGTGTTTTGTGTGGATTGATCTTGATGGTGTTTCTGCACCCTGGTTGGAGACTTCGGCATCTCATATAATAAATAATAATAATAGTAGTCAGGTTCCACCTATTTCAACCCTTAGCCTCCGATATGTAATTCCTAAGTTGAATAAAATTGTGTTGGGGTAGTTAGAATTTAGTAAACAAATAATATATATATACAGTATCTAAGTCATCAGGTAGCATAATTAAATATTTACTGTACTGTATTGTGTTTCCTCAGAGGGCACACAGTGAGGGCGGTGAGCGAGAGTTTCCACTATTCAAAGGACGCTGGCTTCAAAGTTGTCTCCCACATGATGCCTGACCTTCCCAATGTTGACTACGAGCGAGACGTGGAACAGTTTATTGTGAGTCTGCAAGCTTTATTTACTTGCATAGCTATACTGTAGTTCCTAGTTGTATTATTGCTTATATCTCTATCTATTGCCTATCTCTCCGTATATTGCCAGATACCTTGATCCCCATGGGGATAGCCACAAATTAATCACCTCCTTATTTTAAGGCAGTTCGTTCGATTCTCTAGCTGGTTTTCAGCGGAGGGTTGTTAAGCCAATCACTCATATTTTCTCACTAGATATTTACAAAAAGAAAATAGCATTAAACCTCGTCCAGGCTAGCAGTATGTCTGACAGATATATAACCTAAAGGACCAAATAAGTACAGGCTGTCAAACAAAATACTTTTATTGAGGGAACTTTCTGCTTCCTATGCATGACATGAGGCATACACCTTTCAGATAACCGAAGCCGCTCCCAGGCGAGGAGCTGAGGAGGGTGCGGAAACGCCCGGGACACCGAAGCCCCACCCAAGACCCTGTGTCTCTTAACAATTATGAAGGGAAAGTTGAGGGGCAAAGGAAAAATGTGACGCTTTGGCTCCCAGTCTGCCAGCCTCTAGGTTGGCAGTAGAGAGGTCAATCCACGGATCACTTGAGATCTAGAAAATTTATAAGTAAAAGGAACAATCAGAATAAGCTATGGGTGTGGCAGAGAACACTCAATTTTCACTCTGATAGACCAGACCATCAGCCCTTCTGAGTTATCAGAAGAGGCTGGATGACTCCGTGCAGGGCACCTGTCCGGGTTGTAACACAACACTGCACACTATAAAACACATTATGGAAGACTGCGTAACACACAACCTCTTACGCCAACAACACAACACACACTCCTTGAGAACTTTGTGGCAAAACCCGGTCTCGGCCAGGGCCTTCATTAGGAACTCGGAGCTGTTCAGCCAGTTAGCCTAGGGAACGACGACTACTACTACTACTACTACTACTATTTTTTTTTTTTTTTTTTTTTTTTTTTTTTTAATTTAATATTGTTCATACATTTTATTTTACAAGCATCAGATATTACTATTCAACACCATGCAACTTCAATCCAGTCTCCTTCCTATGCGACCCTCTGCCACTGCTGCCTCGTAGTCCACTTCTGCCACCGTCGCTGGTTGTGGTGCAGACAGTCTTGTTCCCCGCAGGCATAGTAGTGCTGATCTGAGCAACGAGAAAGATAGACGGCACCTCATCCAGGCTACAACGTGGCTCCTGGGCTGTTTCTTCTTCTCTGCGATGATCTCTGCAAGCCTTGAATAGAAGCACTGGGCCCTAGGTCCCATCCCTCCAGATGTGGTGAAGACTAGTGGGGTAAAGCTGCCATGTTCGATATTTAAGATCCTTTCCCCATATGCCCTGACCTTCTCTTGTTCATTCCTCTTGTGTGCAGCCTCCAGAGACAGCCTGCTGTAGCTATGGGCCATTGGGTCGAATATTCTTACGTCAAAGAATGCTCGCTGTGCTCTTGTCCAAAAACTTCTTGCACTAACGTCCACTCGTGCTTCGTTGGATGTGTTGGCCGTCCTGTGCTGCAAGATCTCTCCCTCCAAGGGAATGAGTGATGGTTCGCGCACCACATCTCGACACACCTCCCTGAGCATGTTCGCCGTTACATCTTACTTCATCGTGCCTGATGCTGATGAATCCTCCCTTCTTACATATCATGCTGTGGTCTGCATCGTTGTTGATTCCACAAACGCATCGATCGGGCAGTCCTTCAATCGGCCAATCATACCTCAGTGCAATAGCATCATTAAATTCTTGTTTGTTTAGATTGAAGCCTTTTGCCTTGATTGGTAGTGTTGTCAGCCAATTTGAAGCACCCGTTTCTTGTGCTATTTGTACTTTTCTTGTTAGTCTCGGGGAAAGTTGTCGCATCAATTGTGCCAGGTCATTTTTCTGTGAGTTTTGCCTCTCTGACGTGATGGTCTACTACTACTACTACTACTACTACTACTACTACTACTACTACTACTATTAACCACCTCTGAAGGCCCCAGGCTCAGAGCGCTGCACTACCAATTTCACTAGAGACGCCGAGGCCCCAAGCCCGGCTAAGATAGTGTTGTATATGCTTCCTATATTATTGTACTATACAATACTGTACTGTATTCCTTATTTTATGTTGTTCTTTGCCTGTGTAGATAAACTATAGTTTGTGTACATTCCTTATGTTTCTCACTCTCTAGCCAAGCACCCCTAATTTAGTGCCTAATAATACTGGCACTTCGCCGGCCACCCCCAGCTATGGGGTACAGTATGTGCCTGAGTATACAGTATACATACAGTAGTATGTAAGTACATACTGTACATACATACACATTTGTTTGATGTTACTTTTAATGTTATATAGTATTTGTATGTGTATGTATGTATGTATGTATGTATGTACAGTATATATGTATGTATATACTCAGGCACATACCCCATAGCTGGGAGTATGTATAGTATTTACTTTGATATATACTGTAGTACTTCACATATTTTGTATCAGCCATTTAATTTACGGAACATCTTTTGTTAAGTCATCAAATTATTTAGGTAATTTGATTGTAATTTGTATCGTGTAATATTGACTTTGATGTCCCCCTGGGGGTTAGGGAATAGAATATGCCCCACGTGCCTTCTGCGTGTCGTAAGAGGCGACTAAAGAGGTTGGGTCGGTGGGCTTGCGACCCCCACCCGGAAAAAATATCTAAGCAAAGAAAAACGAACGAACAGCCTCGGATGCGGACGGAACCAACGTTGACGAACCACGACCGACTAAGGACATGCCTTCGGACATTCTGAGAATGGCTACGTGGAATGTTAGTGGCATGAATGATGGCACAAAAGAGAGAGAGGTTCTGGAAGTGTTAGTGAATGCCAGGCTGGATGTATGTGGAATGACAGAGACCAAATGGAAAGGTTCAGATGTGAGAGAGTGGGAGTGTGGAATGGGTGTGTGTGCTGGAGTGAGTGAAGGAACAGCGAGAGAAGGTGCATGTTTGTTTGTAAGTAGCAAATGGAAGGAATGTGTAAGAGAGTATGGGTCTGTGGGTTCAAGGATTGTGTGGGTGAGAATGAAAGTAGGAATACAAACGTGGGTGATTGTATGCGTGTATGCCCCGACAGAGGATATACTTGAAAGAAAGAAAGAGGAGTTCTGGATGAATGTGGAGGCGTGCCTGGAGAAGTTTGACAAGAACGAAAGAATATTTCTGATTGGGGATATAAATGGTAAGGTGGGTGATAGGAAAGTTGAGGGAGTGGTGGGAGGGTGGGGGGTACCATCAGAGGTGAATGGGAATGGTAGTGCACTTGTGGACGTATGTGTGGGGAGGAGGCTGTGGATAGCCAACACCTTCTTCCGACACAGAATGATCCACAGGTACACGTGGAAACGGATGTTGACGATGAAGGATAAGACAGTGGTGGAACGAAAGTCATTGATTGATTATGTATGTGTGGATGAACGAATGAAGAAATCTGTGATGGATGCTAGGGTGTATAGGGGTATTGGAGGGGGTCTGTCTGATCATTATGTAGTGGTAGCTAAGGTTAGGATACAAAAGAAGTGGGTGAGGAGAGCGGGAAGGAGGCGAGAGGAGGGTGGAATGGTGAGGAGGGTGGAGAGGTTGCAGGAGGAGGAAGTCGGGGAGGAGTACAGGAGAGCAGTGGAAAGACGACTAGGTGGGTTCGACCTGGAAGTTATGGAGGAAGTGGAAGAGATGAGCAAGGTGTTTAAGGATGAGATCTGTGCAGCATGTGAGGAGGTGTGTGGAGTGAGGAGAAGAGGGAGGGGAGTGAAAGGTACAGCATGGTGGACAGAAGAGGTAAGAATAGCTGTGGAAGAAAAGAAGAAAGCATATGGAGAGTGGTTGGGTAGTAGAGGGAATGAAGATTCCGAGAGACAGAAACGAGCGAGGTACGTGGAGAGTAAGAGGGTGGTGAAGAGAGTAGTGAAGGAAAGTAAGAGAAGAGTAGATGAGGAATTTGGAAGGAATCTGAGTGTAAAATGGAGGGAGAGTAAGAAACTGTTCTGAAAAGAAGTCAAGAAAGTTAGGGAAGGTAGCAAGGGAAACAGTAAGGGTGTGAAAGATAAGAATGGGAGAATGCTAGCCGAGAAGCAAGAGAGAGTCGAAAGATGGAGGGAGTACTTCAGTGAGTTGCTAAATGAAAGGAATGAAGAGCCAGCAAACATAGCTGGATATGGTATGGGAGGGAGAAGAAGAGAAGTAGTGGAGGAGGAGGTGGGGATCAGGAGGTCAGAAGTGTCGGAAGCCATGAAAAGAGTGAAGTTGGGGAAAGCACCAGGAACAGATGGAGTGTGTGGGGAAATGTTGAGGTATGGTGGTGAGATAGTGATAGAATGGGTATGGAAAATGTGCAAACTAGCATGGGAGAAGGGGAGTGCACCCGATGACTGGAAGACTGGCATAATAGTCCCCCTATATAAGGGCAAAGGGGAAAGAGGAGTGTGTGGTAACCACCGAGGAATATGTCTTCTAAGCGTAGTAGGGAAGGTATACAGTAGGGTAGTGATTGAGAGAGTGAGAGTGAGAACGGAGAAATGGATAGGCGACGAGCAGGGAGGTTTTAGGAAGGGAAGAGGATGTGTAGATCAGATTTTTACCCTGAATTGTGTTGTGGAGAAGTATCTGGAGAAGAAACAAAAGGTGTATGTTGCCTTTATGGACTTGGAGAAGGCCTATGACAGAGTGGATAGAGAAGGTTTGTGGAAAGTACTTAGAATATACGGAGTAGAGGGCAAGTTGCTGAAAGCAGTGAAGAGCATGTATGAGGGTGCAAAGGTGGCAGTACGTGTGGAGAGTGAGCAGAGCGAGTTCTTTGACCTGAATGTTGGTTTGAAACAGGGGTGTGTGATGTCCCCGTGGTTATTTACTGTATATATGGATGGAGTTATGAAAGAAATACTATCAAGAGCAGTGGATGTTGGTGTATCGCTGAAAAGGGAGGGAATTGAGTGGAAGCTACCTATACTGCTGTTTGCGGATGATACAGTTCTGATGAGTGATAATGAATGGGAGTTGCAGGGTCTGGTAAATGAGTTTGGAACAGTGTGCGAAAAACGGAATTTGAAGGTAAATACGGGGAAGAGCAAGGTTATGGTCTTCAAAAGGGGTGAAGTCACAGAGTGTGAGGTGGAGCTGAACGGTCAGGCTATGGAGATCGTCAACTCTTTTAAGTATCTGGGCAGTGTGTTGAGTAAAGATGGGACTATGGATGGAGAGGTGCGGGAGAGGGTACAACAGGGGAAGAGGGTTGTAGGAACGCTAAAAGCAGTAACAAGAAATAGGGTGGTCAGTATGGAAGTGAAGAAGTCCTTGCATGACAGTGTGGTAATCCCGACACTGACTTACGGAAGCGAAGCATGGACGTTGGTTGAGAGACTCAGACCAAGAGTGAGAGCAGTGGAAATGAATTACTTAAGGAGTGCGTGCGGAGTTACATGGAGGGATAGACAGACTAATGAGGAAGTAAGAAGGAGGTGTGGTGTGGAGGTAGATGTGCTGGAAAGTGTGAAAAGGAACAACTTGAGATGGTTCGGCCATATGGAACGTATGGAAAGCGAGAGAATGACTAAGAGGGTGTACGAGAGCGAGGTGGAGGGACAGAGGGGGAGAGGTAGACCGAATATGAGGTGGAAGGATGGAGTGAGGAACTACATGAACGAAGGCGGTGCTGGTTGGGGGGAGGGGCGTCGACTGACTGGGGACAGAGGTGCATGGGGGCGGTTCGTTCGTGGCCACCCCTTCGGGGATCACGGCGTCAGGCAATAGATAGATAG
The DNA here is from genome assembly GCA_032716605.1 of Paralithodes platypus. NCBI lineage: Eukaryota > Metazoa > Arthropoda > Malacostraca > Decapoda > Lithodidae > Paralithodes > Paralithodes platypus. The sequence goes on along the minus strand of CM064485.1, from coordinate 1,692,637 downwards.
ATAGATGTATAGTACTTCACATAAATTTTGTATCACCCTGTGAATTTACAGTACCGGTACCTCTTTCACTCTAGGAATTTTTTGAGAACCCCGCGTTCCGACCAGATGGGCTGAAGATCTACCCGACGCTAGTGATCCGAGGAACAGGCCTGTACGAGCTGTGGAAGACCGGCCGCTACCGTTCCTACCCTCCCAACACCCTGGTGGATTTGGTGGCGACTATACTGTCCCTCATACCCCCCTGGGTCAGAGTCTACCGGGTACAGAGAGACATACCCATGCCACTTGTCAGGTTAGTTAAAGCACCCCTCAACCATAATAAATTGTACTTCTGTTGTTGTTGTTGTTGTTCCCCAGGCTGTCTGGCCGAACAGCCCCAAGGTCCCGAGCAAGGCCAAGGCCATAAACGAGCGCCCCCACAAAACCCTCCCTGCTTACCACTAATAAAGCCCGGGTGACCGAAGCCACTCCAAGGCGGGGAGCTGAGGAGGGTGCGGAAACGCCCGGGAAACCCAAGCCCCACCCAAGGCCCTGTGCCCCTCAGCAATTATGAAGGGAAAGTTGAGGAGCAAAGGAAAAATGTGACGCTTTGGCTCCCAATCTGCCAACCTAGAGGTTGACAGTAGGGAGGTCAATCCACGGAAAAGACGCCGTCACTTGAGATCTAGAAAATATATAAGTAAAAGGAACAGTCAGAGTAAGCTATGGGTATGGCAGAGAATGCTCAACTCTCACTCTGATAAACCAGCCCATCACCACATGACTAGAACCCAATCCTCTCAGCATCAGCTAGGAAAGGCCCTAGAAAGCCACCTTTGGCGGGGGGATAGCTCCCCTATTTCAACTCCTTTCGTGGTTGGGCTCCCGCCCAAGGTACCCGTTATTAGGTACAGTTGCCTCATGAATTTGTAGCCACTCTAGTTAGGATTATTGTAAATTAATTGGTGGGTTGGTGAATACAAATATTAATATAAGTAAAAATATTGTGATTGACTAACATTTTGTTTTTATACAACTGGTAATTGATATATGAACTACTGCATAGCAAACAACTGTATAGTAAACAACTGTATACTCCTAATTCAATCATACTAGTTTTCATTCCATACATAAAATCACACAATTAATACAAATTCATGTGGCTATCTGTACTATTAATATTAAGGCTCCTACAATAAGCAATCACCCGCAATTTACTCCATATCAAGCAATACACAACAAATATTCCGCTCTTAAACTGGGTAGTATAATATAATTACAGTAATGGTGTATAATATACTGCATCTTGTACAGTTGCCCACATAAGTCCTGTTCCTCGTTGTGATAGATAGATAGATGTCGGTGTAGCCAGGATACTTGTAGAACAGCAGGAACTATCAGATCACCTAAAAAAAAAAAAAAAAAATCTGACTTTTGGCGTGGACTCGACCTTAGGTCCTTTTGGCCTGCAGTCCACGACGCTATCCACTGTACTATCATCTCCCCCCATAGAATATCACCTGTAAAGGGGGGATGTTTTGTTATTTTTTGTGTTGAGACTTAAGTTAATGTTTTGTTTGCTGCTTTCAGCTTGCATATCAGTTAAATTGTTGAGTTTCATATATTTATAGATAAAAGTATTTGTAAAGCAATGCTGTACAGTCACACCACAAAGTTGAAACTTTGCTCTACACTCGAATATGGTCAGTTCTTTATCTGGGTGAATATTGTGAAGAAAGCAGTATTATGGTTTTAATATTGAAGCCCTGCACATGGCTTGTCTGTGTGTGGATAGAGCTATAAGTTACTTCCTTGGTCAAGAACTTAATGGTGTGACTATGCTGTTTTATACTGTACTGTACATTATTGGATAATCAATTGTAAATCATTATGTTGAAGTCTTAGGTGTAGAGTCACCTGATATAATTATTTGATTCCATAATGTATTGTTATTTGATATCTCTGCAATCCCCAGTTCTGGTGTGGAACACGGCAACCTACGGGAGCTGGCATTGGCAAGGATGCGAGACCTTGGCACCGAGTGTAGGGATGTGCGCACCAGGGAGGTCGGCATACAGGAGATACACCACAAAGTCAGGCCATATGAGGTGGGTATCAGTATAGGCAGTGTTTTTAACTAGGATAATGTTGTTTTGGGACTGGATTTAGTGTGAGATGGAATGCAGGAAAACCAGCAACTCCATTGCATTGTCCATTTTATCACTTATAGATTCTAATAACTATTAAGCTACAATGAAGGGACAAGGAACAGTCAGAGTAAGCTATGGGTATGGCAGAGATCGCTCCGCTCTCACTCTGATAGACCAGCCCATCACCACATGACTAGAACCCAATCCTCTCAGCATCAGCTAGGAAAGGCCCTAGAAAGCTGCCTTTGGCGGGGGGATAGCTCCCCTACTTCAACTCCTTTCGGAGTTGGGCACCCGCCATTTTTGCCTAAGTTAGAATATCTCGTTTAACACCTTGCATATTGGTGTCGGTTGAAAGGCTACTTCAAGTTTTTGTATGAGTATGCCTTGGGTCACTTGATGGTTGTTTTTCTTTGCTGGAAATTGACAATATTAAGTACAGTACTGAGTATATCTTCGTTACATAGTATCTCATTTAGTTTGGTATAAAGATATGGGATCAGGTCATGTACAATCAGTTTTTAATTTAGTTTGGTATAAACATGTGAGATCATGTCGTTCTGAACTACTGATATCAAAATAATACCTGACAAGTAGGTATATATGGGCATAAGCCTGAAGCCATACTCACTATGGACTACTCAGTCTTTAAAATGTACTGTTTTATACTGTATATATTTGATAGTGGACATATGAGTTAGGGTGTAATAATTAATATGTATGTACGTATTTACTCAGGCCCATTCCCCACTTTTCCTTTTTTTCTTTTTTTTTCTTGGGGTGGCCGACTCAAGGCAGAGCCCGAATAGAGACAACACAACAGAAAACAATGAACACACAAGAACAAAATACAAATTCACACACATCTAGGTCACCCAGGAGAAGACCCAGAGACCAGGGTCACCAAGGTCCCTTCCAGGCTCACCCTTCATATATACCGGCTCCCCGGGCCAGGCGCCTGATGGACTATTATCTAGGCCAACTTGCGCCCGACCCCCCTCCCAAATGACCACGTGTTCACTAATCTATTCACAAGCATTCTCCATTCATTCCTGTTTATTACCACATCCCTTGCCTGATCTATAGTCATTCCTCTATCATCCAAAGCTTGTCTTACAGTCGCTCCATCTCAATGGGGGTCTTCCTGCCCCTCTATTTCCCCTTGTATCTGACTCACATATTCTCTTTATAAGCCTTTCATCTTCCATTCGTTCAACATGACCATACCAGCTCAGCACCCTTCTGTCCACTCTGGCCGACAAATATTCCTACTGCCCCACTCCTACGTATCTCTTCATTCCTCAATCTGTCTTTACGAGAAACTCCACAAATACTGCTCAAGCAGCTCATCTCCATCACATTCATCTTTCTTCTCTCCTTTTCGTTCAGAGCCCATGTCTCAGCCCCATATATCACTGTTGGCACAAAAATTCCTTGATACATTGCACTTTTATCTTTCATTACGAGATTTCTCACCTTCCACATACTGTACTTCCCATTGCTCCGAAAACCTTCACACGCTCTCTGTTTTACCTCCATTCTTGCTTATCGTTCCTCCTAGATATTTAAAACACTCTACTTATTCCAATATTTCCCCATCCAGCCTCACAGCCCACTCATCCAGCCCACACCACTCACTCACCCACAGCCACACCCTCACCCATCCAGCCTCACATAGGTTATTTGTAGGGTAGTTATTGATAGGGGTCACTTGAGGCATGCTATGCTTACAGGTACCTACCCGATAGCACTATCGTTAGTGAGTGCTGTACTGTATTTTATATATTATTTTGTAATAGTATAGATATCTTATCAATATTTGTATTTTGTACTATTGTTAATGTCTTGTCATGTTGCAAATTTGATTTTAAATAATATTTTGACATTTAACATGTAGTTTCTTTATTCATGCAGAGTTTAGTAAAAATTTACCAGAACGTCCCGGACTTCCCAAACTTGACTAATTCCTTTAACGTGACGATAGTGCGTTGTTATATGTGCGATTAGTTTGCTTGGGAAACAGATTAACTTGCTCATGTAGTAATGTACACCCTATGTGGTGGATTGTGTTCTTTTATTTAATAATTTTCATTTTAGTAAGCGTTGTTTCCACATAGCGATTTTGATAATTTAATTTGACTTTATATTGTCCTTGTCCCAATTTTGGTTTGTTTAGTTTGCAAGTTTTACATTTTAATCTAGATTCACCCTACAATCACCCCTATTACACACCATAATTTACTACTGTACTACTAATCAAAGCTAGTGTTTGCTTTTGTCATAAGCGCCAGTTCTCCACATCAGTGGATTCAGTAGCATTCACATTACATTACTACTGTTTTATACTATTATTTTTGTATTATTAACTTACAGGTTGAGTTAATCCGACGAGACTACACAGCCAATGGAGGATGGGAGACGTTCCTTTCCTACGAGGACCCGGAGCAGGACATACTGGTGGGACTCTTACGCCTTAGAAAGTGTTCCAGTCAGGCTTTCAGGTGAGAGTGAATCCACATTCATGTTAAAGCGGCATCACACGGGCCTTCTTCCAGCGTTTATACTCGCTAATTTTGGATAATGGAACGTAAATTTTTGGATAAATTATAATGTAAAACTTGCAAAATAAACAAACCAAAACAGGAACGACATAATATATAGACAGAATAACTAATCAAAATAACTACAGTATGTGGAAATAACGATTTAGCAAAATAAATTTTTGAAATAAAATAAACACAAAACCACCACATAGAATGGACACCCCTATATGAGTAAGTGAATTTGGGTCCCAAACAAATTAGTCGCACATATATTAACCACTTCCTCGCAGCGCCCGTCACCTGACGGGCGCCGATTTCTGCCTATTATGTGGCCTGGGAGCGAGGCAAGCTGTTACAGGCAGCGCGGGAGGGCCTCATCCGGAGCCCACCAATGAACTGTAAAGGGAGGGCAAATCTTGGCCTACTTTTACTGAACAGAGTCTTGTATTGTAGCTAGGAAAATTTTAGGATATAGTGTGTGGCTTAAGTTTTTATTGTTATAGTTTAATTAAAATGTAAAACTTGCAAACTAAACAAACCAAAACTGGGACAAAGATAATATAAAGTCAAATTAACTTATCAAAATCGCTATGTGGAAACAACGCTTACTAAAATAAAATTTATGAAATAAAAGAACACAATCCACCACATAGGGTGTATTAAGTTATTATGTAAACCTCCATTTTAATAAGGCATAGGTTTGCTGCATTGTATTTCATTGTGTTTTTCCTTGCTCTTAATATCTATTATTTCAATTTGCTTTGTAGTACTTTATATGATTTGTTCATTTAATTATGTATTGTAGTTTATGTGTTTTGTTATTTTATATTATTTTTCTGCAAGCACTAACTAGTGACATTCTTTGGAAAGAAGTGACACTTTTGAAAAACAAAAAACTTAACTATTATTACTAGCTTAGAATCCCTTTTGCCTCCTTCTCTCCAGGCCAGAGCTGCAGGGAGGTGTGTCCATCGTGAGAGAACTCCATGTGTACGGGTCGGTGGTTCCTGTCAGTGCTCGTGACCCCACCAAGTTCCAGCACCAGGGGTTCGGTAAACTGCTTATGGAGGAGGCTGAGAGAGTCGCTAAAGAGGAACATGGATCTAACAAAATATCCGTCATTTCAGGTGTGATTATTTTACTTAGTTGTTGATTGGGATGAAGATACTGTATACCATATACAGTATACTGTACATACATACATGAATTTAAGGGAGCCCACTTCACTTTTTTTCTCTTTCTCTCCCTCTCTCTTAGGCTTGTATCCATTCGGCCCCATTCAGCCTACTGTTTTAAGACGTTAACCCCCATCCAGGTGTCAATATTTTCCTGGCGAGCGGTAGCGAGCCAGCATACATGTATTTTTGTCTTGACAGCAAGCTAAATTTGTACATTTTTCGACAGAAAAATGTCTCTGGCAAAGCCGTATTTCTCCATAAAATTATGGCTCGCTATCGCTCGCCAGGAAGAAATCGACACCTGGATGGGTATAAACATCTTAAAACAGTTGGCTGAATGGGGCCGAATGGATACAAGCCAGGGAAAGAGAGAAAGCTAAAAAAAAAGACGGTGACCCCCCTTAAAGATCAAGTGGTCCAGGGTGGTGCAACAGAGCTGATTTACCGGTATTTTTGTTTTAAAATTTGAGATCAGATCATGTGATGAATTCCCACATCTTGCAAGGTCTACCCCTCAGTGCTTTTTAGAAATATTCTTGAAGCTACCTTAGAATCCTCCCAACTAACATAAGTCATGAACCTGATACAGGTACAGTTGGTCAAAGGTACAGCTGACCCACCCTCGCTCTGGGGCTCGCGGAATTATCTGGCAATACTGGTGTAGGAAGGAGGTGTGTCTTACAAAGATTGGGGTTGGTAGATCTGATTTTGGCTATATCATTGTTAGAACATATACTAAACAAGGGAAAGTAAGCCTATCTCAAATAGAAATGCATACATCGCTATGTATGATCCCAAACATTCACCCAAAGTTCGTAGATTTGCTTAAATATTCAGGTTATTATATTTACTGATCGGCAACTACACCAGTAATGCCAGCTAATTCTGCGAGCCCCAGATCGAGGGTGGGTCAGCTGGAACTTTGACCAACTGTACTTGAAGCCTTAACCCAGGTGGTATGATAATTAATCCTTCTGGAAGGCATGGTATTTTAAACATATGTAAACAAAACAAAACTTCAAATAATGTGCCAGTGCCGGGAAATGTGTAAAAATTTGGTGACACTTAAAAATTAGTATCCTGGCTACACGTGAAGAAAATACCCCCATATCATCACCAATTCATAGCATAGAAGATACCCGACCATATTCGAAGATGCTGTGAATGACCGTATAGCTGCTCTCTCCACATCAAGTGACGTGTATGAATAAGGTGTCACTCTCTAGTATGGCAGAAAGGAAGCAACCAACACCTTGAAGCTCCACTGTGACCATCTCATCTAGTGCGACACATGAAGCACCCAACATCTCGAACCCAGCCTTATGAGGGCTTCTGCCCAGTAGGCTCTTGACAAATAGTTTTTATTATTATTATACGGTACAACATCTCAAAGATTCAATCGATAATCTTGGGGCCTCGTAAGAGTTACAGGCTACTGAACATACTAAAGTCCCAAGGTTGAGACCTAGACAAAAAAAAACATCCTCCACTCCTCTCCCCCCCATTATACCACACCCCCTCCCTCTTATAACTTTACCTATTTTTTTGCCCATTTATTCGCAGTCCATGGGTTAATGATGTGGCAACTCCCTCTGACTTTGATAACTCACATGCTGACAATACTCAATCACATATTATCTGGGTATAATTACCAAATGTCTTAAAAAGTAAATACTGGAAAGAGTGATCACTTAACTCCCTCTTTACTTCCTTTCCTCAGGAGTGGGAACACGGAACTACTACAGGAAACTTGGGTATGAACTGGATGGAGTCTACATGTCCAAGTCACTGGTCTGAGGCGGCACACAGTCCGGTATTTTGTAAAGAGATTTGCCTTTATTTGGGTCACCAGTTTAGTAGTGTAGAAAACTAGGAACTTTAAGTATTGTGTACCGTATCTTATTTAATTGGTGAAATATAAATAAAAGTTACATTTTAGATATGCAGTACAGTAAAAAGTAAAAGGTACGGTAGTCTTGAGGAACTCTCATCTTGAACTTTACATAGACTGTTCAGTTTTGATTAATTCTAACAGTTCTGAGTTATACCTGATGATTAATATCATGAGATCTGCCAGATTTTGTGTGTGTTTGTTGGTATAATAGTCCAGAAGTAAAATTATACATGATCAACATTAGCACTGCTAGACTTAACTAAAACTGGCCAGCCTTTGTAAAGACAGCAACCTAGAAGGGTCACTAGACCTGTTGTTGCTTGATTTCCTTTGTACAGTAGTGCAGGGAACTGTGCCAGTGCTTGAAACGAAAGTGCGTGGATGCAAGCTCAAAAATAGAACAACTTTGAGATAATGTTACTCAATTTTCCCTATCCCTTGTAGGATGTGCAGCTCAAAGACCGATTTGTGGTCCTTGGAATGAGCTTAAAAGTTATTTTAATAGCAATTTGAGAGAGATCTGGACAATGAAATACCTCTGTTTGCCCACTGGCTGTAGAAGGTGTCTTGAAATATGGAGTGTTCCCATAAGTAGTCCCTTGAGGCAACAAAGTACAGTACTGTACATTAAAGTAATGTAAAGAAGACCACAAATTATAAGTAATATAGCGGTATCTTTCATGTGAATTATTGTTAAAAGAGAAGCTTTATTAAAGGAAAAAATCTCACAGTATCATATATATTATTTATATAATGAGCAATTTTATTGTACTACCTTCAGTAACCCAAGTTTTAGTTTGTTTAGTTTGCAAGTTTTACATTTTAATTCAGTACCATGACATCTTTTTACCTTTCATTCTGGCTATATTTAGACAATTTTATGCAGTTTCAGAAGGACCTGTTATTCAGAGGGTTTATTGAGATCATATTATTTACTCATTTGAGTCATAGAGGTAGATTATAAAGTAAAGAAAATTGTCTAATGGTAACCAGAACAGGATGAGAATTACGTTATGGTGGTTAATCCTTTCACTACCGGTGCCGTCTGTTTAACTTTATTCCGACTACTATTAGACGGTTTTATTCAGCAATTAATAGGCTTCGAAATAACTCGCTAACCGTTTTTACTACCACAGATCCTTCTTAAATGGCACAAAATCGTCTAAATACAGCAAGAATAAAATTAAAAAGACGTCGGTACAGAAGGGGTTAACTATCGTTAACTAGCGTTTCCGCACCCTCCTCAGCTCCCCGCCATGGAGTGGCTTCGGTCACCCAGGCTTTATTGTGGTCGGCAGGGAGGGTTCTGTGGGGGCGCTCGGTTATGGCCTTGGCCTTGCTCGGGGAATTGGGGCTGTTCGGCCAGGCAGCTTGGGGAACAACAACAACAACAACAACTATCCTACATTATGACATCAATCTCTACTAATTTACTGTGAGTAGTTTTTGTATTTATTTCAAACACAAATTGGAACATCATGTGCAAACTGACTACAGTATATTCTTTATAAGTAGGCCGGAAATCTTAACCTCAAACTTCTATAACCTAAAAAGGACTTGAGCAAATGGGCTGTAAGTTTCCACATCCATTCTCTGGCTGACTCTTCCCAAATGGTGGAAATAATAAATATTAGCTCAATTACCTTAGTATATTTGTTTAGTTAATGACGCTAGTGATCAAGATTTCTGGCCTAATTATAATGAATAGACTGTAGTATTCCCTATAGGCTATACATTTAAGTTACACAGATCATATTTCTGTTTTGCCCTTAAGGGGGGATGGATGGTTTTTCTGGACCCCCTTCTCCCTCATGTTTAGCCCCATTATTGTTCAGACATTTGGCCCATTGGTTTGGCAATTTTAAGACCTTTCAGCCCATTTCTTTGTCAATGTTAAGATCTTTCGTACAATTTAGGTGTCAAATTTTTGTTCTTGCGAGCGATAGTGAGCCTGTGCTATAGTGGCAACCGGCCTTTTTAAAATGTACAAATATCCAAACTGAAGGGGTCTTGGGGTGTGTTTTTAAGCTTGATGGAGGTCTAGGGAGGAAAAAAAATAAAACATAAAATAAAAAGATAAATAAATACTCAAATAAATACGCCCATCCCCCCTCAAATTTTTTGTTCTAGGTGCACTGGAACTTGCATTTTCTCTGACTAAACTTGAAAATTACTGGTACTGTTGTCGTCATGAGTAGACCGTTGTACAGTCAAATACAATATTGCCTTTATCTGTGGTGAATAAAATGTGTAGGCTACAGGTGTAATGCTAAGTGAAAATGCACTATTATGAAAATTCTATGACCTATTGCAAAGTACGGTAGTCAAAGAGTGATCAGAAACAACTGAAAACTGTCAAATTATAGGGGGGGGGGGGGGAGAGACATTCTGAGACCACACATTTTTTCGTACAGGTTATCAGTTAATTCTTTAGTACTGGTGTGCTGTACGGTAATTTGTGTCTGAAAGCACCATTTTTAGCACTAAAAATTTGTTTTATTATTTATTTATTGTGGATTCCATAAACTAAGTATATTGAGTAGTCTTTAACCCGTACAGCCCCAGCGACGCGCCTGACGCGTCGGCGATGTATGTAACGCACAGCCCCAGAGACGCGCCTGGCGCGTCACCCTAATTGCGCCGACCGTAACCTCAGGTGTAGCCACTCAAGAGGGCTCAGATTTGTATGGGAGCTGTGTACGTATCCCACGCAACCGTGCCGATGGTTGAAAACTCTCAAAGTCCACGTGCGTGCGCGTGAGCGCGCAATAACCTGGTTTTTTGGGGTAATTGCCTTCAATTTTTTACTCTTGTAAAATACGTTTTCGGGGGCTCTGTAGGACCATTCTTTAAGCTTTTTGAGCGGTTTTTCGTGGTTTTTCCTTCATTCCTATCCCATTCGCTATTGTTTCTGGAATAAAACAATTTTTTGAAAACCGGCCGGGTTCTGGTGAACAAACATTACAAAACTAGCCGGGGCTGGACAGGTTAACCCAGCAAGTGCGGCAAGACTTATACAAGTTTTACTGGTGGGCTGCGGGAGCTTTATATAATCCAAGGCCTAAACAAAAACCATTTAAATCAGCCCAGTATACATTTTTTTTTTTTTTTTTTTATTAATTGCCCCTTGGCCATGCCAAATATCACTCCTCCACATCCCCCCCCCCCCCCCCCCCTTCAGTTATCACCTATTCTCCCTGTTATTCCCTTATTCTTGGGTATATATTCGTGCTAACATTAGCGAGTTGCTAGCAGGGCGTGGTCATCTTTGTTACCAAGCGTGGGATAGAGCGAGAGAGAGAATATTACGCAAGAGTGTCTCTCCAGCCGTCTGGCAGGCTGCCTCAGCCATATGTTATGTAACTCCCGGCCTCTATCGCCGATTTTGACAATCCAAACGCTGTTTCCACTTGTTTTATTGCTGTAACATGTTAATACCTTTATAATCAACGTAAAATAGGCGCATATGGATAAGTATTAATGCTATTTATGGTGTGAAAGTGTGAAAAGGAACAACTTGAGATGGTTCGGTCATATGGAACGTATGGAAAGCGAGAGAATGACTAAGAGGGTGTACGAGAGTGAGGTGGAGGGACAGAGAGGGAGAGGTAGACTGAATGAGAGGTGGAAGGATGGAGTGAGGAAGTACATGAACGAAGGCGGTGCTGGTTGGGGGGAGGGGCGTCGACTGACTGGGGACAGAGGTGCATGGGGGCGGTTTGTTCGTGTCCACCCCTTCGGGGATCGCGGCGTCAGGCAATAGATAGATAGAGATAGATGGTACGATGACGATTTGAGTGTAGGAAACACTCTAAATACCTCCGCACAGGGAGGGGTGGCCACTACCCCCCCTGCGCACTTTACCCTTGTCTATCAGGGCCCGACTTAAGTCCGTATCTAAAAAGCTGGACAATGTGGCGGGGCCCGACTTAAGTCTGTGTGCAATATTGGCTCTGAGAGAGAGCCGAGCGGTGGGGGGGAGCATAGGTTACCTCATGACCGCTCGCCACGACCGTCGTGGGCCCACTGACTTTTACTCCACCTCTCTCACTCGCTACACACGTAATTATGTAACAAAATTACCGTATTTTAGCGATTTTGCCCTTCGGTTGCACGATCGTTGCAAGACAACCAGTGATCGTAGAAGGATGGTTTGGGTGTCATTGGAAAGTTCAATTTACGCCCTTTCAGGGATACATACTTGTATTACGCTCTGGCTCTTGTTTATGCATGAAAAAGAGCACGGAAACAACCCCATTTATGGTATAAAAAAAAAACCCCGCTGGGCGGCACGGTCAAATATACCGCCTAGGCCGCTCGTTGAGTGTTAAGAGGTTAAATTGTGATTGTGAGAGTTTTGAGAATTGTTTTGTTAAAATATATCTACATTTTTTACCAGTATTTTTGTACCTCTTCATAATATAGTATGGACAAGGTAATGATTTGGACAAGGTTTTTGTAAAAGGTAAGTTTGGTGATGTCTCAAGTAAATTGTACAATTGCGGTCATTAATGCTAATACTGTACTGTACAGTCCGTCCTCGCAATACACAAGTTTATGGGCGACACACAACCTCGCATACTAGGAAATTGCCTAATATGAAAAATGTATCATATGGCAGAAAAGACATATAAGAACAAAAGAACATAAGAAAATAGGAGTCTGCAGAAAACCAAATGGCTCATACCAGGCAGATCCCTCTCATACCCATCCCATCTCGTCCATAATTATGTCTATCTAATTTTACCTTGAAGTTCTATCGTTCTTGATATAGTGGACATTCCTTTCGATTTTTTTTTTTTTTTTTGCCAATTATAATTTTTGAATTGTGCAAAAAAATTATTTTAAACATTTATAACTCTTACAATTAAAAAACATTGACTTTACATTATAGTTAGCAGCAAAAAGGCTTGATTGGGTTGAGGAGAAGGGGTACTCAGGCAGGGCGAGGCACCTCGACCGCACCTCCTCTACACCTTCCTCATCCGAGTTAAGTTTAAGGCACCACGACCGCGTCAAACCTCGTCTGTTTCAACCATAAATCCAGAGACGAAATGACAGACATAACATTGTCATCTTCCTGTGCTGGCTCTTCATGTACTGTACTGACGATGTGGATGGTTCCTGTCCTTGTTGTTGTCGTTGCTGCTCATAGAATTTAGTGATAAGGGTTTGTTTTCTTTGGTTGACTTCAGTGCAGTGCCTGTCAATGTATTAACGGAATGTTTTATCAATGTTTGCTAGCACTTCTCATGAATTTTGAAGTGTTTCTTTAAGACATTCACCGCAGTCAGGATCATGTTGACGTCGCCTTTCTTTTTTCTGTCAATGATACCGAGTTTAATTTTGCGTGTCAATAACTTGTCTTTCCTTGCCATGACTGGGAAGGAGATACAAATACCAATGCACCTCAAGTCGGCTCACAACAAGCGTCAACTTGAGAGACTGAGGCTACACCACTGCTGTAGCCCAAGCTTCTGACGTCACACTGCGCCGTTTCCTTCACATACTATTGTGGGGGGGGGTTGCGTATTGAGAGAAGATAGAGGATTTGCTTTGCTATTTTTCTATGAATCGTGTGCTGCGAACACACCTCGCGTAGTCAGTTTTATGATTTTGCTGGACATATTTGGACCCCCTGCCCATGTACGGTATGCGGAAAAAGGTAATTGGAGAACTTGATAGTATTCTGAAAGGAAGAATGGTTAGTCAAGAAGTGAAAAAGTAACTGAGAAACAGTGTGCTGCTCCCAACACTCTCGTATGGAAGTGAGACATGGACAGCAAGTGACGAGGACCTCTCCAAACTGAGAGCTGTGGAGATGAGCTTTTTCAGAATGGCAGCTGGTGTGAATAGGCTAAGATGGGCTAAGTAATAGGGAAGTGTATGAGTCCTTTGGAATGGAAGAGCAAGCTTTGGGCATTGAGTGGATAAAGAGAAGTACAGTAGTCCCTCGAATTTTGCGTCTTTCAAATTTGCGAAATTTCGATTTTGCGAACGGGACCCAAGATTTGACCATTTTTGCGGGACTTGATATGTGTGATATTACTTGAGTTTTGCGGGTGGCGCCCAATGATACGGGGTTTCCGCACTAGTTTTCGGGGGGGAGGGGTATGAGGGTCGTGACGTCGGGCCGCCTTGCGGCCCATTGTTTACTGTTTATAGATTCTCCCACGCTCCAATATGTTCTCACGCTTTCGCATAATCGACTTCCTTGGGCAAAATTTAAGTGTTACCTGTGCCCTGGGTCCCCTGAATCTGTATTTCTGTGTTTTTCTTTATTGTAGGATGTATAATTACGTGTATGTGTCATAATGTGTGTACAAACAAGGACGAAAATCACAAAGAAATAGGCCCTCGATGATGAGATGTCGACCATATTCAATTTTAATCCCATAAGGTTAGTTATTTGAAATTTGCGATTTTGAATTTTGCGGCCTGCAATGTCGACCATATTCTCGCAAAATTCGAGGGAGTACTGTACTTTGAGGTGGTATGGTCATGTTCAGAGATTGGATGAAGACAATGCCAATAAAGATATATGGGAGTCAGGTGAGTGGAGCAGCTAGTAGTGGGAGACCACCTATGGTATGGGAAAAGAAAGTGGAAAAATACATAGTGGAAGGGGCATTGTGGCACGGGCAAGGGAAGCATGTCTTGACAAAGTAGCTTGGAGACGTTTCTGTCATGGCCATCCTTTAGCGGGGGTTTCCCAGGGGGAAACAAGGCATTGGAGATGATGATGATGATTAGGATTAGTTACCCCTTTGAATCCTAGTGATAGTTTATTTGCTAAAGAAAGTCATCTAATGGTAACCAGAATAAGACGAAAAATATGTAACCGAGCTGAAGTGGTTAAAGGAAGGATCTATAACATATACATAGTGGTGTCCTGCTTGTGTCCCTGGGAGTTTCTTCACCATAAGGACTATGATGATAACAACTCCAGTGATGCTGTTGGTGGTCACCCTGAGTCTCATAATCAAGGTTAGTAATAATAATAATAATAATACTAATAATAATAATTGTATGGTTGCTTATTAACCCCTTCAGCATGATGGCGTACAGTAATGTCCATCATATTCTGTTTTTCTTTAGCTTATAATCTACCTCTAGGACTCAAGTACATACGATAGTACATACGATCTCAATAAACCCACTGAATAACATAAGGGCGGGTGCCCACCCTTCGGGGTTGAAATAGGGGAGCTATCCCCCCCCGCCAAAGGCGGCTTTCTAGGGCCTTTCCTAGCTGATGCTGAGAGGATTGGGTTCTAGTCATGTGGTGATGGGCTGGTCTATCAGAGTGAGAACTGAGCGATCTCTGCCATACCCATAGCTTAGTCTGACTGTTCCTTTTACATATATATTTTCTAGATCTCGAGTGACGGCATCTCTTCCGTGGATTGACCTCCCAATCTACCAAGATTGGAAGCCAAAGCGTCACATTTTTCCTTTGCCCCTCAACTTTCTCTTCATAATTGCTGAGGGGTACAGGGCCCTGGGTGGGTCTTTGGTTTCCCGGGCGTTTCCGCACCCTCCTCAGCTCCCCGCCATGGAGTGGCTTCGGTCACCCAGGCTTTATTGTGGTCGGCAGGGAGGGTTCTGTGGGGGCGCTCGGTTATGGCCTTGGCCTTGCTTGGGGCCTTGGGGCTGTTCGGCCAGGCAGCTTGGGGAACAACAACAACATAACATAAGTCCTTCATAAGCTGCATAAAATCATCTATTACCCAGAATCAAAGGTAACAAAGCACTTTAAACAATTTTCTTTAGCTTATGATTAACTTCTAGGGGTAAATACGATCTCAATTAGCCCTCTGAACATCATAAGGCCTTCGTAAGTTGCATAAACCGTCTAATTTTAGCCAGAATCAAAGGTAAAAAGGTAATATCATGCTGAAGGGGATAAATATTGGTTTATGTTATATTATCACTTAGCGGTAACATGCGTTTAGTCACAGCCAAAAGTATTGTCCTGCCTCCATTATGTCAACTCAGGTTATCTCTCTAAGTACAGTGTAAGTTTAAAAAAATATTGACTAATTCCTTGAACGTGACGATAGTGCGTTGTTATATGTGTGATTAGTTTGCTTGGGAAACAGATTAACTTGCTCATGTAGTAATGTACACCCTATGTGGTGGATTGTTTTCTTTTATTTATAAATTATTATTTTGCTTAAGCGTTGTTTCCACATAGCGATTTTGATTAGTTGTTTTGTCTTTTTACTGTGTTCGTCTTGAGTTTTGGTTTGTTTATTTTGCAAGTTTTACATTATATCCTTAATTAAGGGAAGGTTTGTTTTTGCTGGAACCCCTTCTCCCTCATGTTTGGCAATTTTAGGGCCTTTTGTGTAACTTAGGTGTCAAATATTTTCTTGAGTGCTATTGAGCTTGTAATTTAGGAGGAACCGGTCGAGAGCCGGGATATTCTTCGACCCAAAAATTTACAAATTTATCTCAAAGGGGGGTCTTGGGGGTATGTTTTAAAGCTTGGTGGAGGTCTTGGGAGGAAACTAATGATAAATACATAAATATATAAATGAAGAAATATATACTGTACTAATTTATACAAATCTTCCCTTATCAGACGTACACACAAAGACTTTATATACAAAGTTTGTTTAGTGTGGTTCAAGTGTATTTTTTTATTAAACCGAAAGAAGACAATTTATTTGAAATTATGAAGGTGGGACATTGCTATTGACAGTGAGTGTACAGTCTGCCAATAAGTGTTTTCTCAGCACCAAGTATATTTTGATCAATAATTGGTATCAGCAATATCTATTACTTAATGTATTCGTTTCAAGTGAGATATGCAAACGTATTCTTACACTTACCTACCCTATTCAACATCTGACAGACATTAATACAGCACAGAGCGAACCAAACATAATGACAGCCGAGACATGACTTCTAAGCTCTACCGTATAGTAATCATTGAAATAAAAATATTACCCCTTTTAATCATCATCATTATCAATCTTACGCCCTGCTTCCAGAGGAAGCGCCCCAAAATTGATGGTCATGGCAGAAACTGCCTCCAGGCTCCCAGACATACCTCCACTGACCCACTCCACAGTGCCATTTCCACTAGGTGCATTATGACCCTTAGCTCTGAAGGAGCAGACCCAGAGCAGTCCCTCACCCGGATGGCAGTTCCATCACTGTTTTGCTATTTTATTTACCCCAGTGGGGCCCTGGATGGAAGCATACCAAGCACAGGAATTTTCTGAAGATAGGAAACAATGGTCCACTGCTCCAGAAGCATATTGCACCACCAACGTGGCGAGTGGTGGGGTCGCCAAATCCCTACACCAGAAAGAGAAAGGCCGACTTGTGCATGTGGGCTGTGAGAGTAAGACACTGTCTATTTAACTTTTAATGTTGCCGCTATGGAAAGGTGGTCATTGTATCAAGGAGGAAAAGCGTACTTCCCATGCATGTTGTACTAGCCAATTTGTATATGGCGATCCAATTTATATGCAACATTGGATAGAATACTACTCACAAAGCTAAAGTTGGATAAGTAAATTGTCTAATGTTTGCCAGAAAAGAATGAGAATATCACTGCAGAATGTCTTTCTATTTTATTGATTTACTGGTAGTTTGTTTAGGCTAAACTAATCTATTGTATTTAATAATAATAGTAATAATACAAAAATAAAATAAAATAATAATAATAGTAGGCCTACAGCATACTGAAGGGTTAATCTAACTTTCTATGCCCCAGTATACCACAGGCTCTGCACAGACACTCCATGATGCCGCACCACAGACTCCACATCCAAGGAGGGTCCCCTTGCTCAATTTTGATCAGGTTAGTACCAACAGTCGCTTTCCTAACCCTTTCAAGGAGAAGACACCAATGTTTGCTTAATTCTAGCTATATCCCTTGATGGTAATGGGGCCTACAAATATATTGCATGTCGTACAAGGTGATTAAAAGGGGGGATGGCGTGAGAATGTATCTACAATCATCCTATACAGTAAAGTCTTGTTATGGCACTGTTGTGGTAACATTGTTGAGGCTGGTCTGGTTGCAGATACTGCAAGTGCTGGTGCTTCAGGGGTACATTGTTGAGTTGTGCTGAGGCAAGGTTAGCATTATGCCAACATCAGCTTCAGTGATGACATGATGGGGCAGTGTTATGGCAAGACTATTTTACTACACTAATAGCTGAAAGGCAGTTCGAGCCATTACATTGAAATGAAATAGGATGTTAAACTATTGTGTTTATGTATGTATATCCAGATGATTTTATGCAACATAGAAAAATAATACCGGTAGAACTTGTTAAGAGTTGGAGTGTTAGTAGAGATACTGTTTATCCATTAGTTAACTCGAGGTCTTTCATAAGCCATTAAATTATATCTGCCAGTAGCCTTATTAAGTAAAGCAATTGTTATTTGATTGCTAGGGTTAAATATATGGTAATGATGTAGACTTATTGTTTATTCTGTATTTAACAAAAAAGACATAAGCCACAACATACTGTATATTAACCCTTAACCATCGGCGCGCAACATATGTCGAGTTAAAGAAAACGTGCCCATATGCGGGCCTCGACAGATGTCGAGTGCAATTTTGAGCACGTAATGTGCTGTGAGAGAGAGCTGAGCGGTGCGAGGAGCATAGATTCCCTCCTGACCGCTCGCCACCACCGCCGTGGGTCGACTGAAATTTATTACACCCTCCTCCACCCTCTCTACACAGGGAATTATGTAAGGAAATTACCTTATTTTTAGGGTTTTTGCACTCGTGTTGCACGATCGTTGCAAGAGAACCAGTGGTCGTAGAAGGATGGTTCGGGTGTCATTGGAAAGCTCTGTTTACGCCCTTTCAGGGATAGATACTTGTATTACGCTCTGGGTCTTGTTTATGCATGAAAAAGAGCACAGAAACAACCCCATTTAGGGTAAAATCACCCGCATGGCGGGTAATAGAAGTTACCGAACCACCCGCTCGTAATGTGTTAAACTACTGATAAGAAATCTCTTGCATGACTCACCTCTTTATTTCACTGCTTCAGATATTCATCCCAACATTACCAACGGTCGGAAACCTCCAATCAACCACTGGTTCCGGACGCTTCGACTTAGAGGTCCAGAGCAATGAGAAGGAATCGGCAAAACAACCCGGTGTGCTGACCATAGGGGCTGAAGATCACTGGGCGGAAGGAGAGGCAACAGAACGGAGGAACGTCACATCAAAGGAGGCCCCCTATGGCACCTGGGCCTCTCCTATCACTGCCTCACTAGCTGTTGATCAAGACCATAGTATCCTGGAGCCTCCAGTTGTTGATCCAGTCACAGGTGCCATTGCAGATCCAGATTTTATTAGTACACTACAGTATTGTTATTAGTAGTAGAATTTTGTATAATACTGTTGTGTTTTTGGTTTTCCTTTCATACTGGTCCCTTTAAGTATGGCTTAGATTGCGAAGGCCAAGGTAGATATGTAGTATTTTATTATGAACTAATTGTTGGCTTGTATAAGGTCTCTAAAGACCTTGAAAGTCACCAGCAAAAAATATTTACCCCATGACCTCTCAACCTCCCTCTGGTGGTGGACATCAGAAGTGCAGTAAACCAGTGTTGCATTTACTATGTGAATGCAAGCACCTGATCACCATGATCAAGCTACATCCACAGCCATTCCAACACTCCACATGCACCTCATACTGTACACTATATACAACAATCAAGCTAGATACCAGTAATCAAACTAATTGCCTCAATGGAAGAGATTCGTTTGTGGCCATCCCCTTGGGGATCAAGACATATGGCAACAGACATTTGTTTAGATAATATATACACATTCATATAGGCCTATGTGCTACTTTTCCTACAGAATTATTATTTATTATATTCTGATATTCCTCTAATGAAAGGAACAGCCTTTGATAGGACTAGTTTGTCTTTATTTCTTACATAATATCCTTTTGTAAATTTAAGTTCCTTGTTGTTTCGTAGGCTACTTTTTGTGATGAAAGGATAGCGGATAAACCTTTTTTCTGAGGTTGAAGCATAACAAATAACTAAATAATATATATGGCGATGGGCTGGTCTATCAGAGTGAGACCTGAGCGATCTCTGCCATACCCATAGTTTACTCTGACTGTTCCTTTTACTTATATATTTTCTAGATCTCCAAGTGACGGCGTCTCTTCCGTGGATTGACCTCCCAATCTACCAAGATTGGAAGCTAAAGCGTCACATTATTCCTTTGCCCCTCAACTTTCTCTTCATAATTGCTGAGGGGCACAGGGCCCTGGGTGGGGCTTTGGTTTCCCGGGCGTTTACGCACCCTCTCAGCTCCCCGCCATGGAGTGGCTTCGGTCACCCAGGCTTTATTGTGGTCGGCAGGGAGGGTTCTGTGGGGGCGCTCGTTTATGGCCTTGGCCTTACTCGGGGCCTTGGGGCTGTTCGGCCAGGCAGCTTGGGGAACAACAACAACAACAACAACAACAACAACTAAATAATATTGTGTACCCCCAGGCTATGTGTTCTGGTGTGAGGCATGGGGGCCAGAGGGACGTCAAGGGGTCATCTTCCACTACAATCCAGGTTAGCTACAAGTAGCCTACAGTTGGACTGATATTAATTTCAAAATGTCTTGTACCATAAACTTGTTGGGAGTATATGGAAAGTGAGAGTTACTAACAGAGTGTAGGTAGAAAGGCGGAGAGGAAGAGGTAATAATAATAATAAGCATGTTACTTATTTCTCATAAGCGCCAATTTTTCCGAAGAATTCACTAGCGCTCGGAAAGAGAAAGAAAAAGGAACAAAATCAATGCATCAAAAGAAAGCTTATACACAACACACATTTAACGATCACTAGCAGTGGCAAAATAGCCTAAACTCTATAGCCATCTGTCATGACACCTCTCTCAAGATCATAGCTTCTCTCAAAGAGAAAAGTCTTAAGTTGTCTCTTGAAGCATTCAACAGAACTCAGTTGTCTCATGGACAGCGGCAACCTGTTATACAACAGATTAACTTGCTCATGTAGTGATGTACACCCTATGTGGTGGATTGTGTTCTTTTATTTAATAATTTTCATTTTAGTAAACGTTTCCACATAGCGATTTTGATAATTTAATTTGACTTTATATTGTCCTTGTCCCAATTTTGGTTTGTTTAGTTTGCAAGTTTTACATTTTAATTAATACAACCTCGGAGCCATGTAGGAGAATGACCTCTCAAAGAAAGATGACTGCTGGAAAGCCCTTGGTTCATCAAGACGAAAAGGGTCATTGTCATGACGCACAACTACACCATGGTGTGCCGGTGGGCGCCTGAGCAGCTCCGCAAGGTACCTAGGCTCACCAAATTTGAGAACCTTAAAAGTCACTAAACACAACGAGGTATACTTAGAATGAGACGGAAGGTTTGAATTGAGAGGCATATGAATGAAAGTGGTGTTAAGTGGGAGAGACGCCAGCTGATAGATGACAAAGGAACATGGAAGCAATTAATTTATAGCCACCTCAGGAATCAAGGTGTCTTTTATTTACATTGTTTTATTTGATTAAAGAGTTATTTCCACATAGCGATTTTGATGAGTGCTTTTGCGTTTATGTTGTGTCTTCCCAGTTTTAGTTTGTTTATTTTGCAAGTTTCACATTATAATAGATAGATGGATATTAAGTATGGTTAGCTCTGCAATATTTTATTAAATATAGAGGTTGTTGTTGTTGTTGCTGTTCCCCAGGCTGCCTGGCCGAACAGCCCCAAGGCCCCGAGCAAGACCAAGGCCATAACCGAGCGCCCCCTCAGAACCCTCCCTGCCTACCACAATAAAGCCTGGGTGACCGAAGCCACTCCATGGCGGGGAGCTGAGGAGGGTGCGGAAACGCCCAGGAAACCAAAGCCCCACCCAGGGCCCTAAATATAGAGGTAACAACTAATAATAATGTGAATGAAAAGTGTGAGATTGAAATTTTACCCTTGCTTTTAACTACACAGAGACCAAGGAGGTGGTACGGTGGACTCCAGAAGGCTACTCGGTGGTCAGCAAGGTTCACGAGTACGGCGGTGGAGCCTTCACCGTCTACAACAACACCCTGTACTTCTCTCATGCTGGTGATGGTGCTCTTTACCGCCAACATGGTCACCAGAGTAATCCAGTCAGACTCACCAGGACGGAGGATAGGAGATACGCTGATGGGGTATATAGTCCTAAGGTGGGTTGATTTTCAGTTTCCAATATTTCCAAATAGGCCTATAGACTTTCAATCATGTCCCCAAGATATCCCATCCTACCCATCAAACCAAGTATGAAAGGAGATGCTGTAGAAAATATGCTACAACAACACTATTTCTAACACCAGTATTTTATTTAGTTTATTTATTTACTCTTTGTTCCACTTGGATTCGCTGTTCTTCGTATTGGAGGATCACAGTGAGGTGAAGGACGGCAACCAGGGTGGGGTGACCCAACACGAACCCTCGCCGGACTTGATCCTCCAAACAGGCCAAAAAATGAAGCGTGGAGCGTTGAGGGCGGGACCCAGACTGTGATTGAGAGATGAGGTTATGGTTCAAAGCAAAGTATAAGAGCCGAGGGTGCACCATCTTCTCAAATAATTTGCTTATGCAGGATGTCAATGAAATCGGGCGGGAGTTGGTGGGTAAACTAGGGTCCTTGCCTGGCTTCGGAATGGGGACTGTATAAGCATGTTTCCAATCAGGAGGGAAATACCCATGCCGCCATATTTGGTTAAAAACACCAGATAAAAAAGTAAGAGCCTCATCGTCCAGGTGTTGAAGCATACTACAGGAAATTCCATCTGGGCCAGGGGTAGCATCCTTGCAATCCCGCAAGGCAACCTTGAGGACATCGATGGTAAAAGCACTGTTGTAAGGGGAGGACGTACCCCCACGAAAGTCCAAGGAACGTGCCTCAGAACGACGTTTCTGAGAAACAAACGCTCGGGGTAAATTAGCGTCACTATCTACATCCGCCAGATGACTAGCATGAGCCATCGAGATGGAATAATCGTCAAACAACAGAGAGGCGGAAGCATGATCAAAAACCGAATGAACAGGAGATCGGTTGTTTTTACCAGTAATCTTGTGAAATTTCTTCCAAACTAAAGACAGAGACGTACGGGGGGCCAATCCGGAGACATATGACTGTCACGACTGTTTCTTCTGTGAGATAACAGTACGTTTGAAAAGTGCACACAGTTTATTATAGTAGGGTTTCACCACGCTGATAAAATACATAGCAGTAACAAACTTCACCCAAACATGTAATGTCGCACCAGTTGCTCGAGCATCCCGTAGGTGACGGGTGGACTGAGCAAGGCGACGCTCCAAATAATGTTTTAATCGAACCAGCTTGGACAGTTCAGGGGACCACCATGGGACCCGTCGAGGGTGAGGGGTACTGGATGTCCGAGGGATTGTGCTATCAGCAACGGAACAAATAAAATCTTTGAAAAACATATAATTATCATGTGGAGAGTCATCATCACGAAAAACCCCAATGTCAGCTGAAGGAGAACTAAAAGTGTCTCAATCAGCTTTAGCAAGGTTATACCTGGCTAACTGACTTGACGCATTAGGGGATGTGGGAGTCAATAGTATAGGGTGATGGTCACTAGTAAAATGGTCAGCAACAACAGACCAAGTAAAAAGGGATGCTGCCTCAGCCGATGCCAAAGTAAGATCAACTGCAGAGGAAGTAGAGTGAGCTAAAGAATAAAAAGTGTGGGGACCTTCATTAAGACAGCATAGGGGAGAGTTTAAAAGCAGATCCTCAATGAGACGTCCTGGTGCATCAGCAGAAGAACAACCCCATACCGGAGAGTGGGAGTTAAAATCACCTAAAATTAAAAATGGAGGAGAAAGACACCGTAAAAGATGGGGCAACCTAGACATGTTATAATTACAACTAGGTTGATTATATACACTACAGATGGTAAGGGCTGTACTATTAGGAAGGGATATCTTAACCCTTTGGCGCACCTATAGTTTCCAATCAAAGTTTTTCCCACTCCCAAAGTACAGTAAACTTCCGTTAATCCGAAGGGCAGCGGACCGGCCCTCGTTCGGATTAGTGGATTTTTCGGATTATCGGACTTTACCCCTATGAACCTGTGTATGACGAAAACATTGAGACATTAGGCCACCCAAATGACACAATGGTGCACACACACATATCATATGTTCATGAAATCACTTCAAAAGTTTACCATTGTCATTGTAGCCTATTACCTACTTCAAAACATTCAGATTAATGGTCAAAGGAATCTGCTGATATAAACGTCTTCTTCTTCTTCTGTCTACTAGCGAGTTTGTCTTGCTCTTGAAGATCAGATGTGGTTCGGGAAGTAATGCCTTAACAACGGCACTTCCCTGAGAGGTTCTTGTAATTTTCCTTTTGCGATTTTCCTTTTGTGACGTGCTCTGTTATATTATATTGTATTGAAAGCACCCTTGTCTTGTTGTCTTGAAAGCACCCTTGGGACGCTCCGATCACTGAACTATAAATAGTAGCGTATCGGAACGTCCAAAGGTGCGTTTTCAAGCTCAAGACTAATACGTCCAAAGGTGAGTTTTCAAGCTCAAGACTGAATGCGCTTCCAGAAAATGAGGTGCAAGCCAATAGCGCATCGGAGCGTCCCAAGGATGCGTTCAAGAGCAAAACAAACTCTCTAGCAGACAATGTGGAAGAAGAAGAAGAAGGTGTTTACGTTTATATCAGTAGCTTCCTTTGACCATTAATCTGAATGTTTTGAAGTAGGTAATAGGCTACAATGACAATGGTAAACTTTTAAAGTGAATTCATGAACATATGATATGTGTGTGCTCCATTATGTGTCATTTGAGTGGCCTAATGCCTCAAAAAGGGGACTTTGGGACTTCTTGAAATTCGGACCATCGGGTGAATTCGGATTTGGCCTCAAATTGAAAAATTCGGACTATTGGGAGATTCGAATCATCGGTCGTCGGATTAACGGACTTTTACTGTATATCTCAGCTCACTCAGAGCCAGTTTTGTGCCCGGCGATAATTTGTTTCTGTGACGTTTTTATCCACCAAAAAATCCTTGTATTTGGATTAATGAGGTACCATCGGCTTCGTTATTGATTGAACTTGAAGATAAGCGAATAAAAACATAGAATAAATACAAAACAACCACATTGGGGCACTCCGAAATAAGAATTGTAAAAAAAAAAGTAAATACCTTATCTCCAACTCGCGCTACCTCAAAATTTTGCCCGCAACATTTTTGATTTGCATACATATATGGAAGCGGAATTTAATGAGGATTCCACTGGTAACTTCAGAATTACTATAAACCAAATAGTTACTGAGATACACGAATAAACGTGAAAGTATCGAAACACAGACTGAGCTGTACTCTGCTCCCTTCCCAGCCAGCCGTGAGTAAACGGTTAAACTGAGGGGGTTGCCAATTGTACCCATTGAACTAGACGTAATACTTAATATCTATGCCAAATATGACGCGCGTCAGACGAAAAATTAATTTTTGGCGAATATTTTTAAGTTTAATGACTCTTAACGAGTCATCGTGCGCCTAGGAAAAAAATACCTAATGACTCTGAACGAGTCATCGTGCGCCAAAGGGTTAACAGCAACAGCTTGGAATGGGGGATCTAACAATGGAACAGGTTGAAAAGCACAAGAGCGATGTAAAAGGATGGCCGTCCGAAGATGACCATCACACACAGGTGACTCTGCTGCAACATAATAAGCACCTATCGAGTCAAGGACAGGTCCTACTGTACATGCTGGAGGCAGACACACAGAGGAGTATGCAAGCGAAGTAAACGTTGAGTTTCGCCAAGGCGACGCCTAGTGGCGAAACCGTTCATGTTCCACTGAAGTATACAGTACTATGATGGTTCATGAGTAATCACTGATTTTAAATTACTGTGATTTTGAGCCCGCTGAATACGGGCAACATTGGGGAGGGGCACAGGCAGAGGGTGAGGGGGAGGACGACCAGGCATGTCCCCAGTAGCGTCGTGTATCACACACTGGGAAGGCGGGACCTGGAGCACAGGCAATTGTTCGGGGGGAGAAGAAACCTCGCGTTGAATCCTTTCCACTAATTCTGTTGGTTGAACAGCCAGGTGACCAATACAATTAACACATACAATGGGCATCATGAGACCCTGCAAAGTCAGAAGGAAGGTGGCAGGATGCAATAAAGTGATCAACCTTTACACGTAAGTCATGCACATTATCATTAATAGCGGGGCCAATATAGTCTATAAAGCATTTATCACAGCCACACTGGGAAACATGTTTAGCAGGAGGCGGGGAGGTATCTATTTCCATAAGTGGACCATCAATGTCTGCAAGTTGGGCCTCTATATCATCATGGGAAGGAGTCAGAGGAGCTGATGAGACCTTCGGAGATGTCAGAAGGCGAGGTCTCCTCCTATCCTGACTCCGCACATGCTTGGGAGACAAGGCAGATCTATCCGTAGGAGGAGAGTCAGAATCTTTCCTCTTCTTAGTTGCAGGATCAAAGGGAGGAGAGAAGTCCTTACTGCGCACGGAAGAAACAGCAGTTCGGGCCAGAATAACACTGGAATTACTCCTAGTAGTCACCTTAGATGAGGAAGTCAAAGCAGTAGTAGAGATGGAGGGAGGACAGGAACAGGGTCCCCTGCTACCTCAGGAGGGGGATTCGGCTCTGGCAGTAGGTCCCGGAGTGGCGAAAAGTGATTGGTTGGAAGAGGGCGAGTCACTGAAAGCGGAGGATGCGTGAGAGTAGGTTGCAAACCAGACCTAGCCACCCTAGCATACGTCCATGAAGGTAACAGACCCTGTTCCTTGAAATGGGAGATAGCCGCTCTGTGAGAGAAGCCCCGACTCCGTTTCAAATCAAGGATAGCACTAGGATAATGAAAATGTGGGCAAGTGTTGGAAAAGACAGCATGGGGATCACCGCAGTTGAGGCAGGTACAGGAAGTTGCATTGCAAGCCTCCCGAAGATGAGCTGAACCTCCACACAGGGAGCATAATTTCGGGTTCTCTTGGCAATACTTGGCCGGGTGACCAAACTTCCAGCAACTCTGGCAATGTCTAGGGCGGGGAACATGTTTTCGTACAGCCAGCCGCCGGCCCGCTATCCGAACAAAAGGGGGCAAGTCACGTCCCTCGAAAGTCAGTTTAGTGATACGGAGGGGGCCATCACGCTGGGAACCGCGCCGAGACAGGTATATCTCAACCTTCAGTGCTGGAGTATCAGATGGGCCCATGTTCTCCAGGATGCGAGATGCAGAGTCCTCAAATGGTGTATCAATACGGATCTCATGAGGGATAACAACTGTCCCAACACAGTTATTAAGAGTCTTGTGCCTCGTGATGGAAACTTGGGACGGCGGATCGACCAACCACTGAAGAGAACGAGACCGAGCCTCAGTCCGAGCTTCAAGGAGGCGATAGCCATCCGTACCCGTACGGATTTCAACATCACCGATGTTGATAGAGAAATTGTGGAAATTGAACAAAGGCTAAGAATATCATATGAACTACAACATATGGAAGAGGAGAGGAAAGCTATTGCAGATATAAAGGAAAATTCCAAATACTTCTTTTCATACGCTAAACAAAAGGCTAAAACAACATCAAACATCGGCCCACTGAGCAAAGGGGACGGCTCTTTCACAGGGGACAAAAAGGAAATGAGCGAACTCTTAAGCAGGCAGTATGAAATGGCATTCAGTGAGCCTGATGAAACAAAAGTCATCAGAGACCAAAATATATTTTTCATGGAAACCTCCCCCACGGAAACCCCTCAGATGCTGGATATTGATTTCGGTCCAAAAGACATAGAAGAGGCCATTTCCAACATGCCATCCCACTCGGCACCAGGCCCGAACTCATGGAATTCGATCCTAATGAAGAAATGTAAGGAAAACCTCTCAAAACCCCTGGCTATAATGTGGAGGAGTCTAGTCACTGGTGACATACCAGATAGCTTGAAAAATGCAATAATTACCCCACTGCATAAAGGAGGGAGTAAAGCAATACCAAAAAACTACCGCCCGGTAGCTCTAACCTCTCACATCATTAAAGTTTTCGAGCGAGTCCTGCGAAGCAAAATTTCAACATTCATGGAGACAAATGAACTACACAACACCGGTCAACATGGGTTCAGAGCGGGAAGATCATGTCTCTCACAACTTTTGGAACACTATGACAAAATTCTTAAAGCGCTAGAAGAAAAGAAAAACGTGGATGTCATTTACACCGATTTTGCTAAGGCATTTGATAAATGTGACCATGGTATAATAGCCCACAAACTGAAAGCAAAAGGTATAACTGGGAAAATCGGACGGTGGATATACAATTTCCTCGTAAACCGAAAACAATCAGTAGCAGTAAACCAAGTCACATCTGAGCCTTCGGATGTCAAAAGCTCAGTGCCCCAAGGAACAGTGCTAGTGCCCCTTCTGTTCCTCATACTAATTTGCAACATAGATACCAACACAAGACACAGTACGGTGTCGTCTTTTGCTGATGACACAAAATTAAGCAAGATAGTAAACACACAAGAAGACACGGGCCGACTGCAGGAAGACATGAATGTAGTGTTCCAGTGGACCAGGGAAAACAACATGCAATTCAATGAAGAAAAATTCCAATTAATACAGTACGGAGATAATAATGGTGTTAAAGAAGCTACAAATTACTTAACAGAATCTAACCACATAATAGAACGGAAAGACAGTGTGAAAGACCTTGGGGTATTAATGTCTGAAAATATGGGTTTCAAAGTACATAACCAGGTCAAAGTGGCGGCTGCGAAACGTCTAACGGGTTGGATTCTGCGTACTTTTAAAACACGCGGTGAATTACCATGCTAACGCTTTTCAAATCTCTAGTGCTACCGCGGCTTGAATACTGTAGCGTATTAACATCCCCATACAAAGCAGGTGAAATAAATGACGTAGAGAGTGTACAAAGAAATTTCACTTCGCATATAAGTTCGATAAAACAGCTACACTATTGGGAGCGTTTAAGAGCACTGAATCTGTACTCACTGGAACGTAGAAGAGAACGTTACCTAATAATATACACGTGAAAAATCGCAGAGTGTTTAGTACCAAACCTACATACTCCGATAGTCATAAAATTCAGTGATAGGAGAGGCTGGGAATGCGAAATCCCCCGGATGAATAACAGGGGTGCTATGGGCTCTGCGAGAGGGCTGGTTATCACACAGAGGCCCACGTCTCTTCAACTAACTCCCACGACGAGTAAGAGACATGAGGGACGTCTCGTTAGACAGCTTCAAGAGAGCCCTGGATGTCGAACTGCAAAAGGTGCCAGACGAGCCCATCCTCGCAAGGGAGCGAGCTGTCGCTTCAAACAGTCTACTGCACCAAATCACCACCCATAACGAGGGGCGTCGCGCTCCTTGGTGCCGCTAGAAGAGTGGCGAACACATCATAAGGTATCATAAGGTAAGGATGTCATCTTACAGTTTCTTACAGTAGATCCTCTGGAAAAAGGCAAACTATGCCTGTGTATCCAGCTCAGTACCAGTACTTGCACTGCTGCGGTCGTTCACGGTGTTGGCGGCGGCGGTAGCAGACGCAACATTTTTACTATTCTGTATTTTTGTTTTATAATCAAACTTCAAATCTTGTCTTTCCCATGCTTTATCAAGATTACTTTCAAACTCCCTTATTGATTCGGAATCGACTACATACTGGGGCAGTGCGTTCCACTCATTTACCACTCTATCACAAAATGAGTTCTTTGCCTTCTCAAGCCTATTTCTTTCTTTGTAAATTTTCTTAAGAGTGTCCTCTCGTTCTTGTTCCCTCCCGCATCAAGAAGATACGTTCACACACATCCTCATCGTACTTTCCTGACACTATCTTAAAAGTCTCTATCATATCCCCTCTCTTTCTCCTATATGCCAGTGTCGGAAGCCCCAGTGTCCTCAACCTCTGCTCATAGCCCGCGTTCTTCAACGTTGGTACCAGCTTGCTAGCTCTCCTCTGCACTTTCTCCACTGCTTCTATATCCTTTACCATATATGGAGCCCACACCTGGTTCGCATATTCCAGGTGCGGCCTAACCAGCGCTGTATAGAGATTCCTGAAAATTTCTTCGTCAAGTGACACAAATGTCCTTATCAGCCCTACAATTCTATTGGCTTTGTTTATCTTTTCCGCTAAATGTTCTGAGAAATTTAACTTATTGTCTATCACTACTCCTAGTGGTGATGGGCTGGTCTATCAGAGTGAGAGCTGAGCGATCTCTGCCATACCCATAGCTTACTCTGACTGTTCCTCTTACTTATATATCTTCTAGATCTCAAGTGACGGCGTCTTTTCCGTGGATCGACCTCCCTACTGCCAACCTAAAAGTTGGCAGATTGGGAGCCAAAGCGTCACATTTTTCCCTTGCCCCTCAACTTTCCCTTCATAATTGCTGAGGGGCACAGGGCCTTGGGTGGGGCTTTGGTTTCCCGGGCATTTCCGCGCCCTCCTCAGCTCCCTGCCTTAGAGTGGCTTCGGTCACCCGGGCTTTGTTAGTGGTAAGCAGGGAGGGTTTTGTGGGGGCGCTCTATGGCCTTGGCCTTGCTCGGGACCTTGGGGCTGTTCGGCCAGGCAGCCTGGGGAACAACAACAACAACTACTCCTATATCCTTTTCTGCACTCACTTCCTCCATCGCTTCATACATACTGTATCCTACCGTGTCTATCTTGCTGGTCCCAATCCGCATGTACTTGCATTTTTTTGGATGAAAAGGCATTAACCAATGCTCAGACCATCCCTTCATGCCCTCCACATCTCCTTGAAGCAAACCCATATCTTCCTTACTCCTCACTCTTCTATACAGTTTAGTGTCATCCGCATACAGGTATACCTCACTTCCATTAGTTATAACTTCAGGCAAGTCGTTGATAAATATAACGAACAGCAGTGGTCCCAACACAGATCCCTGAGGTACCCCACTTGTAATTTCCCTCCACCCCGAGCCTATTCCATTCACCAGTACCCTCTGTCTCCGATCTTTCAGGAAGGCTTCTATCCATTTCACACATTTCTCCCCTATATTATAGCTTCTAACTTTCTCTATTAACCTTTTATGTGGGACCTTATCGAAGGCCTTCATAAAATCGCAATATACCACGTCTATTACATCACCATCTTCTAGAATTTGCATCCAATCATCTACCACCTTAATTAGCTGTAGTACCGTCGACCTCCCCGGCAAGAATCCGAACTGTCTCCCACTGAAAAGTTGGTTTGACTTCATATGATCCATTATTCCTTCTCTAATTACCGTTTCCATTAGTTTACACACAACACTTGTCAAACTGACTGGTCTATAATTCCCTGGGTCATGGCGTAGTATGGAGTCAAGCTCAAGATCATCACCTATGTCATAATTAATATTAACAAATTTAGGCCACTTACTGGAGCCAAAAATAGTTTGAAATAGCTGGACAGAAGTTGGCGGGGTAGGACGACGTGGACGAGGTTTGGATTTGGGAGGGACATATGGCTCCAATGTAACAGGGCCATTAGAACTAGATGAAGGAGGTAAGTGTGGCTTGGGAGAGGGATGAGTCTCTCCTACTATTGCAGCCAAGGAGGCTACTGAAAGCCCCTCGACAGGGTGGGAAGGATCCAGGGAAATGTCAGAAGTTGCGCCAGAGGTCGTAGTCAGTGTCAAAGTCGGAACCAGGGGAGGAGTTTCAGTAACACCAGCCATAAATACCAAGCCATGCTGTTCCAGGAGTGTACTAAGCAGACCAGGCGGAGAGAAGGTATGACGGGAGGGATACCAGTAAGCCAACCTTTACGAATCATGGAGCCCTAAACCTTCACCAACGACACAAGTGGGGACAGATTCCCAAGTGTCAGCTTCCTATCCTGCCCCTCGGAAGGGGATGGCATTAAAATGTAAAGAGAGGCTCAAGTGTAAGCATAACCCGCTTGATGAGACTGAGGACATGAAACGATGCAAACATCTCCAGTCGTTACATAATTATGGGCTACCGGTCAGAAAGCCAAGAGTCCCACCTCCAAGAAATGGCACCCCTGGCACCTAGGAACCATAACATTAGGCATGTTACCGAACCACAGGTCCTAAAACTCTCGGGTGAGCCGACATGTCACCACTGTCACCACAATTGGTTCCGGGTCAAAGCTCCAATCCCAGCAAAGACCAGCTCACTCACCCAACCGAACATAATTTGAACAAAGAGGAAAAATCCACAAAATGAAACCAAACGGGACAGAATAAGAACAGAAGGGGAAAAACATAGAAAAAGAAAATAAAAACTACACAAAATTAGTTAAGCCGAGAACGAGAGCTCGAGGGGAGAAGGCAAAAAGCATCCCCCATCAAGCTCTAGTTGCCGGCCCGAAGCCCCCCAACCGCGTCAAGGAATGTAGTAACAGGGGGGAAGACAATATAAAGTCAAATTAACTTATCCAAATCGCTATGTGGAAACAACGCTTACTAAAACAAAATTAATGAAATAAAAGAACACAATCCACCACATAGGGTGTACATTACTACATGAGCAAGTTAATCTGAGTTAATTGAGACCTTTTAAATTAAGTAATGCCACTTAAGAAAAACCTCATACAGTCCACCCGGGATTTGAACCCTGGACCTTGCAATTAATTGAGTGTCTGTAGCCTTTTAATGGGTAGACATCCTTCCCAAGCTGAACAAAATCATCTAATACCTTCAAAAATATCATGAAAAGTACATCACAGTAAAAAAGTATCACAAAAGTAACAGAGGGTTAAATGAAGTGGTCCCTGTCAGCTAGCTAATACCTCGCAGTGGCAAGGGTGCACCAGTCGGGGTCGTATCCAATCTCACCGCTCTAGCCGTATCTCAAGGACCCTCGGAGGTTTCAAGGTCCATCGTTGACATGGTCATCTGCCACGATTTCCCTTTCCACCAGTGCGAAAACAAGAAGAATAAGACAGGGAGAGAGAAAGGGGTGGTGAAAAAAAGGCTTATCTCGTCGGAATAAATGGGTCTTCCACAACCTGATAAGTCAAGCTTCTACCCGCACAGGTCGTAGGGAAGGCCCAAATATCCCAGCCAGTCACCACTCGGTTAGTAACATATTATATAAATACCTGAAGGCAGGTTAGTCAATATACCCAGGGGGCAAAACCCCATATTTGACTGAAAACTGCATTGTCGAGATATAAAAAAAGTGTCCTATGTGGATGGGTTTTATGGTCTATGGGCAACACTCCTAGGGTGGACACGTTTTTCAATCAGCTGCACGGGGGTCGTTACTAGGGGGTCAAGGTTAACCCCCCATAAATCCAATTTCCGCCTAGTTACGGGCCACATTTTGCAAATAATATGAAAATATATCATCTATCAACATGATATAACCGTCATTATAAAGCCCAGTCATATCCTGATTATTTAAATAGCTGTGTGTGGGGTGGGGGTGGGGTCTACGTTGTGGGTGTGGGAGCGGTCATACAAGGTCACAACCTATGATATAAATATGGTGTTTGGTATAATTTTTCGTCAATTTTTACCAGCTTTCTAAATATTTCTACAGTTTTTATGTGTTTTCACTCTGGTTTAAGTGAGTACCCAAATACACATTTGGGTATTTGGTATTTGATATTTGTACACAAATCAAAATTATTATATTTGAATTGTCCTCTTTATGTAATTATTGTGTCCATCAGAATGTATCAGCCCCCTGTCCTTGTTACATTCTTAGTGTACAAATATGTTCAATCAACCTGTCATCATCTTTATTTTAATATTTTTTTTCTTTTGCAGGGACATCACGCACATAAAAACAAGATGAAAAGAACGCATGCACCATCGCAGGGGGAGGTTTGCCTTGCAAAGCCGAAGAAAGTGAAGAAGGAAGATATTGACTATCAGTTATGTATAATATGTCAAGTACATAGAAGATCCAAATTAAACAGAGTTCAAAAGGAAACTGCAAAGAAACTTAGAGATGCTATGGATGCTAGAAATGATAAAGTTGCAGACAGACTAAGAGATGAAATTAACAACCTAGTGGTACACAGTGTCCATTTTTGTTGCGACAGATACTATGCCAACAGCCTAAAGTCTGCCGAGCGTGCCAGCCGAGGAGAAACAGGAGGGAAAGTATATGAAGTAAGTGACCAGTTCCGAGCTCCTGATCCTAAAGCCTTTTTTGATGTATCAGAGAACAAATCATCATTGCTCGAGTATCTATGCGAGAAGTGGGAGACTGATGAAGGTGTCAAGCCACATAAATCTTTGAAGCTGTTCCTCTCAGGAGGTATTCGTGATGTGTACAAAAGCGTCATGTTGAGTGAGGGTTGTGTATCTCCTGTAACAGAGCTGCAGTCAAAGCACGAAGAAGCAGACAACAGATTACTTCTTCATTCCATCTATGCCACTCAAGTTGAAGGTGTTAAGCGGATAGTCATTTACGCCAATGACACAGATGTAGTAGTGATGGCTGTCTATTACTACAAGACCAAGCTTCAGGAATTGGGGTTGGAGGAATTGTGGATGAAGACTCAACAGGATAGCTACCTTCCTATTCATCAAATAGCTACAGTGCTAGATGCAGACCTGTGTCGAGCTCTCCCCCTTATTCATAGTCTCAGTGGGCGAGATATTACCAGCACCCCCTTCTTCACTGGAAAGACAACATGGCTACAGAGAAGCAACACTGTGCCATTGGATCACCTTGCCAACTTTGCTGAAGCTGACGGTAACTACAGCCTGACAAGAGATGTAATTGATCAAGCTAGACAGCTGTTTATCGCAGTGTACTCCACAAGCAATGAAATTTCACGATTTGTTAGTCTGGCAGAGCTCAGGGCCCATAAATTTCTCAAGAGAAACACTACAGACTTGAAGAGGTTGCCACCTACAGAGGACGCATTCCTTCTTCATCTAGAAAGAGCAGCTTATGCCTGTGTAATAGATAAAACTTCACATGCAAATCCAATCATCCCACCACCAACGAAATATGGATGGGTTCTTGATGGAGACCATATGATCCCACGACACACACGGAATCCGTCATGGCCAGAAGATGCGTCCAAAGCCACTTGCTGCTCATGCAAGAAAGGATGCCAAAGTAACTGCCGGTGCTCTAAAGCATGAAGACACTGCACATCGGCTGCCTCTGCCGAGGTCATCCTGATACTTGCAATCGAGCAAGATTACAAGAAGAGGTGAAAAGGGAAGTAACAGATGGAAATGAGAGTAGTGATGAAGAATCTGGAAGCTCAGAAGGGTAATGTGAAGATTAAGAAGCTATAATATTCCTAGATTGATTCTCAGGTGCATAGTTGGTACTAGAATTGATGTTCAGCTGTCATTTCAACATTTCACAAAGTGACTGTCAATACTTGTCAGTATGTTTTCCAAAATATAAATGTAAATTGATAAGGATTAGATGGTATGTAAAGAGCACAAGCTCTTGGTATACACCAACATTTTTTATACAGTTTATGTATCGTAAGAATTATAATTTGGCTATTCCGCGTCAGACAACCCTACATGTCTTCAATCATGAATAACTTTAGACAGGATAATGGAGAAATAAACCTCACTTCCAGTTTTTTAAATTGAATTTCCTTTCATTTGATACCAAACCTGATATACTATTTTACTATTATTACTATTTTACTATTACTATTTTAGACTCCCCATACATGTTACCCCCCTTGTGGGCTCCGTGCAGCAGATTGATTTACGTGTCCACCCTAGAGGTGTTAAGTAGGCCCCAATGAACTGTTTGATACCCATGAAACTTTTATATCTTTGCGATGCAGGTTGACCTGGCTTGCCCCCTAGGTAATATATATATATATAAAGTAAATATACTGTATAAAGTAAATATACTGTATAAAGTAAATATATAAAGTAAATCAAACATAAACATTTATAATAATAATATAATTTAAAATGTAAAACTTGCAAACTAAACAAACCAAAACTGGGACAAAGACAATATAAAGGCAAAATAACTTATCAAAATCGCTATATGGAAAAAACGCTTAATAAAATAAAATTTATGAAATAAAAGAACACAATCCACCACATTACAACATGAGCAAGTTAATCTGTTTCCATGGGCTGTGCTATGGGCGTTAGTGCGTATGGTTGCTGATCGATAGGTCTGTACTTCGATCCCACACCGTGTCATTGATAGACGGGAAGAGCGTGGCCAGCTCAGTCTAGGGATTCATGGGAATATCCACTTAACCCTTATTTAGCGGGTGGTACACTGTACCGCTCAGCGGGCATAATCCCGAAATATTCGCTCAATTTCACTCGCCCTAGCGCCGTTACTATGGCTCCAATGCGAACGAAACGATCATTTTTGGAAAGAGCAACCCTTCGTCTCCCCATATAAGTCTATTATGGATGTTATGAGCAAGTGTGGAGGGTGGGAAGAGGAGGTACTTTTTGGTCTATTTCCCGGGCGCGTTCGGTTGTGTTCCCTCTGGCCTGACTTCGGCCTCTCGCGCGTTTACTATTCCTTCGGTAATCGGTCTTAATTTTCTCTTAATTTTCTCTTATTTCTCCTTATTTCTGTATTCTCTGTATTCTCTCTCTCTCTCTCTCTCTCTTTCTTTCTCTCTCTCTCACTCCTGTCTGTCTGTCTGTCTGTCTCTCTCTCTGGCTCGCTCGCTTTCCCTCTCTCGCGCTCCCTTTCTCTCTTCCTCATCCGTATATGTAATTCTCATTATTATTTTCTCTAACTAATCCCTCTATTTCATTTATTTGCTTGTAATATTTCTGTATTATTATATCTTTTCACTCTTTCTTCAGTTCAGTTTCTGTATTCTCTCTATACGGTGGGAATGGTATTTCGTATGAGGGATGTGCAGCACAAATATTCAATCTTTCGTTGTTTGGTTGTTTGTATTACTGTAAGAAATTTACTGAACGCCTGCAAATAATACGCTATAAAATGCTTGCAATCAAACTCTCAAGCAATTTCAAGGTCACATGCAATTATAAATGTATAGGTAGACCCAGAGAGGAAGAGACAAGAGAGAGAGAGAGTGTCGTGATAATATAACAATGTTACATATGTATCATATATATGAAAAAATAATATATTCGGTAGGCCTACATCTGTTCCCCACAATCATATAATGCCAAGCACAAATATTCAATCTTTCATTGTTTGTATTACCGTAAGAAATTTACTGAACGCCTGCAAATAATACGCTATAAAATGCTTGCAATCTCTCTATTTTCTCTAATCTCTCTCACTCCTCCTGTCTCTCTCTCTCTCTCTGGCTCGCTCGCTTTCCCTCTTCCTCATCCGTATTATGTATTTCTCATTATTATTTTCTCTAACTAATCCCTCTATTTCATTTATTTGCTTGTAATATATCTGTATTATTATATCTTTTTCACTCTTTCTTCAGTTCAGTTTCTGCTCTCTCTCTCTCTCTCTCTCTCTCTCTCTGTTTCGCTTGCTTTGCAGGAATTTTGTTTTTGTTTTATATATAATAATTTACTTATCATTACTTACTATATCGTATAAACAATAGTAGGTAGCCAACTTACCATAATACCGATACACCAAACCGATACGCATGCGGTTTTGTTTATCA
Source organism: Paralithodes platypus (assembly GCA_032716605.1). Taxonomy (NCBI): domain Eukaryota; kingdom Metazoa; phylum Arthropoda; class Malacostraca; order Decapoda; family Lithodidae; genus Paralithodes; species Paralithodes platypus. The sequence continues at coordinate 1,655,290 of CM064485.1, read as the reverse complement.
CCTGTTTACTAAAGTGCCACCATTATCGATTTTCTTGGAGCCGACTCGAGCGGGAGGGTTACCAATTGAAGTTAAATCCGCTAGCATATATTGTTAGATGTAAGACATGATAAATACCACTAGAAATATGAATTGGCAAAATCCATATAATATCACTTCGAAATTGTTCTGAAATTTCAAAACAAAACCGCTAGTGTAAGTCATTGCTGCTAGATCGAAGTAAAGGTCTCTAGATCTAGCGGAAGTCGCTATACGTATTGGCAGTACTGCACACTCATTCATTTCATTCATTAATTTTCTATTGAGCTCGTCCTGGAATCTTTACGACTCTGAATCTTTCGATTGCCGACGGCGATACGTTGTTGACGTTGGTGTTGATGTTCCAGTGGAGGGATGAACAAAATATTTTCCTTGTCCAATAATAGCTATTTCATAGTCCCACAGGACTTATTTTGATATATTTATCAAATTTACTGAACGCCTGAAAATAATACGCTATAAAATGCTTGCAATCAAACTTTAAAGCAATTACAAGGTCACATGCAATTATAAAAAGGTATATTGTAGACCACAATCTTCGCCAAGCTTCGTTGTTGCTTGTATTATCGTGAGAAATGTACCATACACCCTGGTTATCGTGAGAAATTTACCGAACGCCTGCAAATAATACGCTATAAAATGCTTGCAATCAAACTCTCAAGCAATTTCAATGTCACATGCAGTATAGGTAGACCCAGAGAGGAAGAGACAGACGGAGAGAGAGAGGAGGTCAAGAACATCTGCTAGGTGTGATTTCCCCTGGGAGGGTAGAGGAGATTAGTTAGGGGCGTGCCCTGGCCTACATCAGACAAAGAGAGTACAAAGGAGTACAAACAAAGAGAGTGAGACAGAGAGAGAGAGAGAGTGTCGTGATAATATAACAATGTTACATATGTATCATATATATGAAAAAATAATATATACGGTAGGCCTACATCTGTTCCCCACAATCATATAATGCCAAGCACAAATATTCAATCTTTCGTTGTTTGTATTACCGTAAGAAATTTACCGAACGCCTGCAAATAATACGCTATAAAATGCAAAGGAAATTTCTTGTAGAGTGCAATTTTGAGGACGTAATGTGCTCTGAGAGAGAGCGGAGCGGTGATTAGGAGCATAAATTACCTCAAGACCGCTCGCCACACAGGGAATTATATAAGGAAATTACCGTATTTTAGGGTTTTTGCGCTCGTGTTGCACGATCGTTGAAAGCCAACCAGTGATCGTAGAAGGATGGTTCGGGTGTCATTGGAAAGCTCAATTTACGCCCTTTCAGGGATATATACTTGTATTACGCTCTGGGTCTTGTTTATGCATGAAAAAGAGCACGGAAACAACCCCATTTAGGGTTAAAAAAAAAAACGCTGGGCGGCACAGTGAAATATACTCCACCAGCCGCTCGTAAGGTGATAAAATGCTTGCAATCACATTTTCAAACAATTATAAAATGTAAATTGTACTTCCCAACACCCACACCAGTATGTTCTTCGTCAGGAACGTCTCCAATTTGCTCAAGGGTCTGTCCAATATCAACCACAACATCCACCCCACGCAAATTATGCTTCGGGTGAAAGCCTATGATCGGGTTATTTTCGTCTTCAGAGTCATCCACACTACCAAAACTCTCACCCAGACCTTCGACGGTTTCATCCAACAGCTTATTAGAAAGTTCTGAAGAGTTCAGCATTATATCTAGTTCCTGGGTGGTAAGCCGGGCGTGGTTAGTAGGGTGGCGCGACGCACTAGGGATGGCGGCCACCGAATCGAACACGGGCAAATCTTGACCTTCCATTATGGCTGCTTGAGGGTCACTGAGTCACGGTCACGCAGTGGGGATGTGTGGGTGGGCCCTTGTAGTACACCGCCTGACCACCAAGTTTCGCTTTCCACCTAAATTAGGGCGGGAATACGCCCACGGACTTAAGTCCGATCCCGCCATTTAGTCCAATTTTCTCGTATCGGACTTAAGTCCGACCGCGATCTTTAGGGGTTAAGTCCCTGTAACAAGTCAGCCACCCCAAAGCTATGGGGTATGTGCCCGAGAATATATATATACATACATACCTGTACATACAAGTGACTCAAGACAAACACAGCATAAAGACTAATGAACTTGATCAAAATCGCTATGTGTAAACAATGCTTAAGCAAAATATAACTATGAAATTATAATAAATATAAATAAAAGAACACAATCCACCACATAGGGTGTACATTACTACATGAACAAGTTCATCTATTAAATTGTAAAACTTGTAAAATAAACAAACCAAAACTGTGATAAAGACAACATAAAGGCAAAAAAACTAATCAAAATCGCTGTGTGGAAACGACGCTTTAGCAAAATAAAATGATCAAAATATTTCATCAGAGTTTTTCACCAACCAACTTTACTTCTAAACTCAATTAATGAAATCAACAAATACATGTGGCACTCCAAGGACTCGAACCTAGGATACTCGCACCGAAATTCCGCGCATTTACGCATTACGCTATCGAGACAGTTATAAACCCAACTAATGAAATCAATGAAACTAATGAATACACGTGGTACTCCAAGGACTCGAACCTAGGATACTCACACCCACATTTGCCGCACTAACCATTACGCTATCAAGACAGTTAAATAAAAAAACACAATTGTAAAACATAAATTGTAAAACTTGCAAAATAAACATATAATCACTTTTCTTCCAGCTGATGGTAAATTGATTCCTTTATCATTTGATTTATCAATTCTTGATGCAAAAATATGATTAGTGCTACCGGTATGTGTCTGCGTCATGTTATGGACAACTTTTCATAATAATAATGTTAACACTTGCAAAATTAAACAAACCAAAACTGGGACCAGACAATATAAATTAAAATGTAAAACTTGCAAACTAAGCAAACCAAAACTTGGACAAAGACAATATAAAGCCAAAATAACTTATCAAAATCGCTATGTGGAAATAATGCTTACTAAAATAAAATGTATGAACTAAAAGACAAAAAAGAACTGATCAAAATCACTATGTGGTAATAACTAACACCCCGTTCTTAACATTAATCATCAAATACAAACCCCAATGCACTTGAATAAACTAATGAAAGCATTATGGTCCTCCCGGGATTCCAACTCGGGACAACACACCCAGAACATAAGTATCTAAACCATTATACCACCAACATAGTTATTAAAATGCTAAACTTGCAAAATAAACAAACCAAAACTGGGACAAGACAATATAAAGGCAAAAGAACTAATCAAAATCGCTATGTGGAAATAATAAAAATACAAAACTTGAAAACCAACTCAAAAGTTTATGTTCAAATTAATATAACGAACTCATCAAATTATAAACTATCGAAACGACATCACACTAAACAAAAATGTGGAAAAACACTTAACCCGCTGAGTGCCAGCCAATTTTGATGGTGTGCTTCTGCCAGTGCCAGATTTTTTTTTTTTTTATTTGGGGGGGGGGGGCTAAATCTATCAAGTTGGGAGAGAAAGTGAGGATAATGGTAAAAAAAACACTCCCCGATGGGTCCCCGATGGGTCCCGAAAGTAGCTGAAAAGACACTAGACTACACAGACTTTTATGGTATCGGAATGTATGGGTAGGAGGGTGGTTTGGGGGATGGTGGGGGGAAGGTAGAAGCGTAATTGACTCATGTTAGAAATATGAAGCCGATTGGTGAGGTAGTTTCGCCACCACGGATTTTCCTTTTTTTCCTTATCTTCGTACGGATACGCTGGAAGTGGGTGGTGGGAGGCAGTTGGGGGTGTGGTGGGGGGAAGGCAGAAGGGTAAGGGACTTGTCACACAAATATGGAACCGATTGGTGCAGTTATTTCGCCGCCACAGATTTTCCTTTTTTTTCCTTCTGACGGGACCGACAGTCAGCGAGTGGGTGGGAGGAGGGATTTGGGATTTTTGTGGTGGGTAGCCAAAAGGGTAAGGTACATGTGGTAAAAATAATGAAAGCCATAGGTGCAGTCGTTACGCTGCTACAATTTGTTTTCGGCGAGGACGTATATATACGTCCCTGGCACTGGGCGTGACAACATCCTAGGACGTATATATACGTCCCTGGCACTCAGCGGGTTAAGCAAAGTATAATTACCGTACGAAAGAAAAGAACAACCTATTTTGCTACAAAATCTTGGTAATTATAATGTAAAACTTGCAAAATAAACAAACCAAAACTTGGATGAACACAGTCAAAGGACAAAACAACTTATCAAAATCGCTATGTGAAAACCACGCTTAAGCAAAATAATAATCTGCTCTACATAACTAACTAACTCTCATAACAATTCCTGGACCAATATGTTTGTCTTTATGTATTTATAATTACCTACATTGATTTTACAACTTTTTTCTCAATAAATAGTATGTAGTTTTGTGGTTGATGTATACAAAATATTAACTATTTATGTTTCCAAACATATATACCGGTACTTATATAATTAGAAATAGGTAAACTCCATGAACTTGCAAAATAAACAAACCAAAATGAGGACGACAATATAAAGGCAAAAGAACTAATCAAAATCGCTAAGTGGATAGAACGCTTTACCAAAATAAAATCTTTAAATTAAAATTTTAAACTTGCAAACTAAACAAACTAAAACTAGGACAAGACAATATAAAGGCAAAAGAACTGATCAAAATTGCTATGTGGAAACAACGCCTGTAGTCAAATAAAAGAACACAATCCACCACATATGGTGTACATTACCGGTACTACATGAGCAAGTTAATCTGTTTCCCAAGCAAACTAATCGCACATATATAACAACGCACTATCGTCATATTTCAGAGTGGGCTACAGACTATGGTATCCGAGCGTACATACATACATGTCATTATTTAGCGTCGTTTTCCATTACATATATTCTACCGGCTCAGACAGGCTTGCTTTTTCGCACTAGGAGTGTAATTAATATGTAAAACTTGCAAAAAAAAAAAAAAAATACAGGAACCGAATAATATACAGTATAGATGAACAAAATATAATAACTAAAATTCACTATGTCGAAACAACGCATCGTACGTACATTTAGCAAAACAATATAAAAAAATGAAAATATAAAACTTGAAAACAAACTCAAAAGTTACTGATCAAATCAATATAACGAACTCATCAAAATAAAAACTATCGAAAAGACAACACTAAACAAAACCTATATGTGGAAAAGTACATTTAAATTTATCGCATATTAAACTTTGAAGGGCAGTAGTAGGGAAGGTATACAGTAGGGTAGTGATTGAGAGAGTGAGTGAGAGTGAGAACAGAGAAATGGATAGGCGACGAGCAGGGAGGTTTTTAGGAAGGGAAGACGATGTGTAGATCAGATTTTTACCCTGAATTGTGTTGTGGAGAAATATCTGGAGAAGCAACAAAAGGTGTATGTTGCCTTTATGGACTTGGAGAAGGCCTATGACAGAGTGGATAGAGAAGGTTTGTGGAAAGTACTTCGAATATACGGAGTAGATGGTAAGTTGCTGAAAGCCGTGAAGATACATACATCGCCGACGTGTCAGACGCGTCGCTGGGGCTGTACGGGTTAAGAAGTACGTGCGGAGTTACATGGAGGGATAGACAGACTAATGAGGAAGTAAGAAGGAGGTGTGGTGTGGAGGTAGATGTGCTGGAAAGTGTGAAAAGGAACAACTTGAGATGGTTCGGCCATATGGAACGTATGGAAAGCGAGAGAATGACTAAGAGGGTGTACGAGAGCGAGGTGGAGGGACAGAGAGGGAGAGGTAGACCGAAAGACAGGTGGAAGGATGGAGTGAGGAAGTATATGAACGAAGGCGGTGCTGGTTGGGGGGAGGGGCGTCGACTGACTGGGGACAGAGGTGCATGGGGGTGGTTCGTTCGTGCCCACCCCTTCAAGGATCACGGCGTCGGGCAATAGATAGATAGATAGAAGCTTTGAAAACAACAAACTTACATCAATATAATTATTATGTTTTTTCCACCAACCAACTTCACCTCCAAACTCAATCAATGAAATAAACAAATACATGTGCCACTCCAAGGACTCGAACCTAGGATACTCGCATCTAAATTCTGCGCACTTATGCATTACGCTATCAACACAGTTAAAGAAATATGCACAAGCCTATGATTTATTATGCAGTTTCGAATCCTGCATTTCATACGATAACACAAAACTAAAAAATAAAATCCCAATGCCTCAGCAAGACTCAACAAGTAACAGTCAAAATAAAGAGGATGTCAAACTGGAGCAATTTTGTTTAAAGATTCAAATTAATATGAGAAGGAATTATAATGTAAAACTTGCAAAATAATCAAACTAGAACTGGGACGACACAAGATAAACGCTATGTGGATATAACGCTTAATAAAATCAAATTTGAAATAAAAGAACACAATCCACCACATAGGGTGTACATCACTACATGCGCAAGTTAATTTATTTCCCAAGCAAACTAATCGCACACATAACAATGCACTATCGTCATGTTCAAGGAATTAGGCAGTTTGGGAAGTAAGGGTCGTTCTGGTACATTTTATTATATAACAGTACACATAAATACTACTTTATGGACTTGGAGAAGGCCTATGACAGAGTGGATAGAGAAGGTTTGTGGAAAGTACTTAGAATATACGGAGTAGAGGGCAAGTTGCTGAAAGCAGTGAAGAGCATGTATGAGGGTGCAAAGGCGGCAGTACGTGTGGAGAGTGAGCAGAGCGAGTTCTTTGACCTGAATGTTGGTTTGAAACAGGGGTGTGTGATGTCCCCGTGGTTGTTTACTGTATATATGGATGGAGTCATGAAAGAAATACTATCAAGAGCAGTGAATGTTGGTGTATCGCTGAAAAGGGAGTGAATTGAGTGGAAGCTACCTATACTGCTGTTTGCGGATGATACAGTTCTGATGAGTGATAATGAATGGGAGTTGCAGGGTCTGGTAAATGAGTTTGGAACAGTGTGCGAAACAACGGAATTTGAAGGTAAATACGGGGAAGAGCAAGGTTATGGTCTTCGAAAGGGGTGAAGTCACAGAGTGTGAGGTGAAGCTGAACGGTCAGGCTATGGAGATCGTCAACTCTTTTAAGTATCTGGGCAGTGTGTTGAGTAAAGATGGGACTATGGATGAAGAGGTGCGGGAGAGGGTACAACAGGGGAAGAGGGTTGTAGGAACGCTAAAAGCAGTAACAAGAAATAGGGTGGTCAGTATGGAAGTGAAGAAGTCCTTGCATGACAGTGTGGTAATCCCGACACTGACTTACGGAAGCGAAGCATGGACGTTGGTTGAGAGACTCAGACCAAGAGTGAGAGCAGTGGAAATGAATTACTTAAGGAGTGCGTGCGGAGTTACATGGAGGGATAGACAGACTAATGAGGAAGTAAGAAGGAGGTGTGGTGTGGAGGTAGATGTGCTGGAAAGTGTGAAAAGGAACAACTTGAGATGGTTCGGCCATATGGAACGTATGGAAAGCGAGAGAATGACTAAGAGGGTGTACGAGAGCGAGGTGGAGGGACAGAGGGGGAGAGGTAGACCGAATATGAGGTGGAAGGATGGAGTGAGGAACTACATGAACGAAGGCGGTGCTGGTTGGGGGGAGGGGCGTCGACTGACTGGGGACAGAGGTGCATGGGGGCGGTTCGTTCGTGGCCACCCCTTCGGGGATCACGGCGTCAGGCAATAGATAGATAGATAGATAAATACTACTTTATCATCAAAAGAACAGTAAAAATATAGATTAAATTCTTAACCCGTTGAGCCCCGGCTAGTTATAATATTTTGTTCACCCCAGTCCCAAGCCATTTTCACTTATTTTTTTTGTTTGCTAAAATGGAAGACAAGGATGAGAAATGAAAAAAAAAAAAAAAAATCACCTCTGACATTTTTTTTGGGGGGGGGGGGGGGGCCTCAAAAAAATTTGTTGAGCCAAAATGGAAGAGAATGGTGAGAAATGAAGACAAAACTAAAAAAAAACTCATTTCGGTCATTTGGGGGGCGGGGGGGGGGGGGTTTCAATAGTTCGTCTCCCCCGCATGACCACCCGCCCGGGAGCACTAGGGTAAAAACTGAGTATGGCATTGTACGGCATACATCCTAAGGAGTATCTCACATAAATCTCAAGCCTCTAGCTCCCATACGACCGGAGTAATGAAGGTTCAAAGTGGCGGTGAACTAGGGGTGTAAACTATCCCCACTAAGCCCACCACCACCAGCCGCGCGGCTGTCTCGGCCCGCTCACACCTACTGGCCCGGCTCCCACACACACTACGGTACCTCCCCCTCCTATTCTCCCGCCATTTCCTACCTTACGAGCCACGTAAGTGTTTTTTTATATGTCGGACGCACGTGATGCGTCGCTGGGAGTTGGTGATCAAAGACTGCCGACGCAACACGTGCGACGCTGGGTCTCACCGGGTTAAAGACTCACATTATTTTGGCAGAGTTGTTGTCGTTGGTCAAACAGCTGTATCCGATGGCCCCGGTAGTGGAAGGTGTCCTATTGTGGTCCTCCAAACGCATGTCCTGTACTTCTGACCCACCCACCACCAATCTGTAAAAGTTATAATGTGGTTAGCTTAAGGGGAGATGGGTCGCTTTTATTGGCTTATTATGTACAGTATCTTTATATTCTTTTATTAGTTTCCTCCCTAGACCTCAATCAAGCTTAAAAAACACCCAAACCAAGACCCTCCTTCATGATATAATTGTACATTTTTCGATAGAAAAACGACCGGTTCCGCTTAAATTACAGGCTCGCTATTGCTCGCCAGGACAAAATTGACACCTAAATAACACAAAAACTCTCAAGACAGAGCAAAAACAGGGATGGGGTGGCCGACTCAACACAGAGGAAGAACAGGGATGGGGGATGGCCGACTCAAGACAGAGCATGAACAGGGATGGGGGGTGGCCGACTCAAGACAGAGCAAGGACAGGGATGGGGGGTGGCCGACTCAAGACAGAGCAAGAACAGGGATGGGGGGTGGCCGACTCAAGACAGAGCAAGAACAGGGATGGGGGGTGGCAGACTCCAGACAGAGCAAGAACAGGGATGGGGGGTGGCCGACTCAAGACAGAGCAAGAACAGGGATGGGGGTGGCCGACTCAAGACAGAGCAAGAACAGGGATGGGGGGTGGCCGAATCAAGACAGAGCAAGAACAGGGACGACACAAAACACAACAAAATCAATGAACACACAAAATCGAAACACAAATTCACACATATCTAGGAATAATAAATAATAAATATTATTAGTATTATTATTATTATTATAAACTGCCATTGTCAAGGTCTTTGTTGCTTGGAGGCGAAATCTGAGTGTCACTTGCGCAAGTTACGGCCGCCATCTTTAATGTCGTCAACACTAGCCAAAGCGCTCTAAGTCCATCCGCCTTTTACTTGCTTATTTGTTAATTAAAATGTAAAACTTGCAAACTAAACAAACCAAAACTTGGACAAAGACAATATAAAGGCCAAATAACTTTTCAAAATCGCTATGTGGAAATAACGCTTACTAAAATAAAAAAAATTATAAAATAAAAGAACACAATCCTGAACCTTGTATCTCTCACGTTTATTATGGCCTCTAGTGCAATCAGTGATAGGGACAGTGGGCCTGGTGGTAATCATGAAGGAATTGATTGCCCGGGACCATCAAAACAGAGTCAAGTCAAGTGCCGTGTCTGACGAAAGCCGCGGAAACATGACGATACTGTAGTTAGGCTATGCTAAATATGACTATGCTTTCAAATAAGGTTTATGTGGTAAGTAATATCCTCATAATTATATTTTTCACCAACCAACTTCACTTCTAAACTCAATTAATGAAATCAACAAATACCTGTGGCACTCCAAGGACTCGAACCTAGGACACTCACACTGAAATTCCGTGCTTATGATGATATCTGGTGCCACGCGAAATGATGGGTGTCCACGTGTATTAGGTAAAAAAGCACGGATTTGGCCATTTTTGGTCTCCCGAAACGCATCTTAGGAACCGTAGACACTTATTGAGATTTTATTTTTTTTCCAACCCCCAGGCACGTATTAGGGTTTTCACGTATTAGGAGAGCTGGCTGTATTAAGTACTGTACTACTGTTAACCCTTACGCACACCAGAACACGATTGCGTCCTGACAGGGTTACTTTAAAGCCTTTCTGACCAACAGGGGTGTTAGAAACCTTTAGTTTAATTACTTCAACCTCTGCAGTTGTCTTTGAGCGAGTTGTGGCCATTGGTGAGGTAATTATGAGATTAAGATAATTATATTTCTGAATTAAAATGTAAAACTTGCAAACTAAACAAATCAAAACTGGGACGATACAAGATAAAGGTAAAATTACTTCTCAAAATCGCTATGTGGAAATAACCCTTACTAAAATAAAATTTATGAAATAAAAGAACGGCAACTAAACTGCAACCCCTGGACCTGAAAGGGTTAATATCTTGTCAAAATGTTAATTTTGTTTAAATAGAACATTTTGACAAATTGCAGTTTCTTTATTTATGCAAATTTAATAATTTCCTGAACTTCCCAAATTGACTAATTCCTTGAACATGACGAGAGTGATAGCGTAATACAGAAATGCGCGGAATTTGTATGTGAGTATCCTAGGTTCGAGTCCTTGGAGTGCCACATGTATTTGTTGATTTCATTAATTGCATTTAGAAGTAAAAAAAAAAAAAAAATTTTTTTGTTTTTTTGTTTTTTTATGTGATTGAGGGAGGCAAAAGGCAGAACTGCCTATAGCGACTGCCTCCCCCATAGTTGAAAGAGTGACAGGGCCAAAATCAAGGGACGTTTGAGCCAAAATGACTGGACACAGAGTTTGAAGCAATTTAAGTCATAGGAAGAGGGAAAGACTGATTCTGGGAGAGAGTTCCAGAGCTCAGCTGTTGAGTAGAAGAAAGACTGAGAGTAACGTTTCACTCTTGGGTTGGAGAGTGGCACAGAGTAGGGGTGGGATTGAGTTGCAAGACGGGTACCACGTGCCCTACGTAAAGGAGGTGGTATACCTCGTACGTATAGGCGTACGGTCCGGACGGTGTTCCTCCTGTTGTTCTCAAAAACTGTGCTTCCGTGCTGACTCCCTGCCTAGGCAAACTCTTTCGTCTCTGTCTATCCTCTAACATCTTCCCTTCATGCTGGAAGTTTGCTCACATTCAACCTGTCCCAAAGAAGGGTGACCGCTCTCAACCCTACAACTATCGTCCAATTGCTCTTATCTCTTGTCTTTCTAAAGTTTTTGAAACTATTCTTGCTTCCAAATTTCTTAAGCATTTCTCTTCTCATAATCTGCTCTCAGATCGCCAGTATGGCTTCCTTAAGGGTCGCTCTACTGGTGATCTTCTTTCATATCTTACTAACTCTTGGTCATCCTCCTTTCGGGACTTCGGTGAGACTTTTTCTATTGCACTAGACATATCGAAAGCCTTCGATAGAGTCTGGCATAAATCTTTAATTTCCAAACTACCCTCCTTCGGTTTCTATCCCTCCATCTGTGCCTTTGTCTCTAATTTCCTTTCCGGCCGTTCCATAGCCGCGGTTGTGGACGGCCATTGTTCACTTCCTCACTCTATAAACTCCGGTGTTCCTCAGGGCTCTGTCCTATCTCCTATTCTCTTTCTAATTTTTATAAATGATCTCCTTAACTGTACCTTAATTCCCATCCATTCATACGCAGACGACTCAACCTTGCACTACTCCATTAGTTTTTCAGAACGCCCCAGCCAGCAATCCCTCAACGACAAACGTAATGAAGCCATAGAACTCTTAAATTCTGATCTAAATACTATTTCCAATTGGGGCAGAGAAAACCTTGTTAACTTTAATGCTTCCAAAACCCAATTTCTCCATCTATCTACCCGTCAGGATCTCCCAGCGGACTATCCCTTATTCTTCAACAATACAAAAATCAACCCTTCATCTTCTCTCAATATTCTTGGTGTCTCTTTTTCTTCTGCTCTCATTTGGAAGGACCATATTACCAGTCTTGCTAAGGCAGCCTCCCAGAAGCTGGGTGTGCTCAACCGCCTTAGGGGGTTCTTTTCCCCTGCACAGCTTCTTGCTCTGTACAGGGGCATAGTGCGCCCTTGTATTGAGTATTGTTCACATGTGTGGGGAGGTTCCTCTCACACTGCTCTCCTAGACAAAGTTGAAAGGAAGGCCTTTCGTATCATTAACTCCCGTCCACTCACCAACTCTCTGCAATCTCTCTCTCTCCGCCGCAATGTTGCATCTCTCTCGCTATTCTATCGCTACTATAATAATCAGTGTTCCTCAGAGCTATCCCAGTGCATACCACCTCCTTTACGTAGGGCACGTGGTACCCGTCTTGCAACTCAATCCCACCCCTACTCTGTGCAACTCTCCAACCCAAGAGTGAAACGTTACTCTCAAACTTTCTTCTACTCAACAGCTGAGCTCTGGAACTCTCTCCCAGAATCAGTCTTTCCCTCTTCCTATGACTTAAATTGCTTCAAACTCCGTGTGTCCAGGCATTTTGGCTCGAACGTCCCTTGATTTTGGCCCTGTCACTCTTTCAACTATGGGGGAGGCACTCGCTATAGGCAGTTATGCCTTTTGCCTCCCTCAATCACATAGAAAAAAAAAAAAAAAAAAATACACTGGGAAAGCTCTGAGGAACACTGATTATTATAGTAGCGATAGAATAGCAAGAGAGATGCAACATTGCGGCGGAGAGAGAGATTGCAGAGAGTTGGTGAGTGGATGGGAGTTAATGATACGAAAGGCCTTCCTTTCAACTTTGTCTAGGAGAGCGGTGTGAGAGGAACCTCCCCACACATGTGAACAATACTCTATACAAGGACGGTCTATGCCCCTGTACAGAGCAAGAAGCTGTGCAGGGGAAAAGAACCCCCTAAGGCGGTTGAGCACACCCAGCTTCTGGGAGGTTGCCTTAGCAAGACTAGTAATATGGTCCTTTCAACTGAGAGCAGAAGAAAAAGAGACACCAAGAATATTGAGAGAAGATGAAGGATTGATTTTTGTATTGTTGAAGAATAAGGGATAGTCCGCTGGGAGTACCTTACGGGTAGATAGATGGAGAAATTGGGTTTTGGAAGCATTAAAGGTAAACAAGGTTTTCTCTGCCCCAATTGGAGATAGTATTTAGATCAGAATTTAAGAGTTCTATGGCTTCATTACGTTTGTCGTTGAGGGATTGCTGGCTGGGGCATTCTGAAAAACTAATGGAGTAGTGTAAGGTTGAGTCGTCTGCGTATGAATGGATGGGAATTGAGGTACAGTTGAGATCATTTATAAAAATTAGAAAGAGAATAGGAGATAGAACAGAGCCCTGAGGAACACCAGAGTTTATAGGGTGAGGAAGTGAACAATGGCCGTCCACAACCGCGGCTATGGAACGATTGGTTGCTGAAAAAATATGAATACAGTACTGTATGTGCGATTAATTTGCCTGAGAAACAGATTCACTTGCTCATGTAGTGATGTACACCCTATGTGGTGGATTTGTGTTCTTTTATTTCAAAATTATATTTTACTAAATCATATATTTTCTCCTGGGTGACCTAGCTTGTGTTTTGTGTTTTCCCTGTTCTTGCCCTGTCTTGAGTTGCCCCCCCCCCCCCCCCTCAAAAAAAAAAAAAAAAAAAAATGAAAAAAAAAGAGTGGGGAAAGGAAAGGAAAAAAAAAAAAAAAAAAAAAGGAAGGGTGGGGATTGACCCTGAGTAAATAGATATATATAGATATTTTTTTCACCAACCAACTTTACTTCTAAACTAAATTAATGAAATCAACAAATACATGTGCCACTCCAAGGACTCGAACCTAGGATACTCACACCCAAAGCGTTATTTGCACATAGCGAATTGTATAGATATTTAGATAGATTTTGACAAGTTCTTTTGCCTTTATATTGTGTCGTCACTGTTTTGGTTTGTTTACTTTGCAAGTTTTACATTATAATTTCATTAGTTTCATTATTACACTGTTCAATAATTGGGGAAAACTATGGTACTTAAGTATTTATTTTTCATTAACAAGTTGAGAATAAAAATTGCATAATAGCAAGACATATTACAGACAAACATAATAAAGGTTGATTCGCTGACAGTACCTTTGTTTTTTTCAAGAATAAAACAAATTAAAGTGAGGAAATGTATGTACTGTGTGTATATACTCTAGCACTTGCCCCAGTTTTCCTATTTTTTTTTTATGGGGGTGGCTGACTCGAGACAGAGCCCGAACAGGGACATCACAACACATCAGGAAAACAAAACACTAAATCACACACATCTAGGTCATCCAGGAGAAATATCCAGAGACCCAGGCCTATTTGGTGTCCCCAGCAAAAGATACAGTAACAATTTTATAATTAATGTACCTGTGTGAAGTTAGGTGGCCCAGCAGAACTTGTGACTGCGGCTCGTTCCCCTGGTGTGGTGGTGGTGGTGGTGGTGGTAGTGGGTGGCTGGGGGGCTCGTTCCCCTGGTGTGGTGGTGGTAGTGGTGCTGGTGGTGGTGGTGCTGGTGGTTGAGGGGGGGGGCACTTGGGGGTCAGCTCTGTACTGGACACATTTGGAGGGGGGCTGTCATCATGCTCCAGTAAAGTCGTCACCTGAAATTACAACAACATTTAATACCACTTCATAACAAAGGCCAAGGAAACACTACAATCAATTCTAGTTAATCGTCTGACATGCTGTCTTGATAGCGTAATGTTACAACTCGGAGGGTGCTTAAGCATTGAGAGTACTAGTGAGGATATGCGTAAAAATAGGCTTAGATGGTATGGACATGTGAAAAGTAATTGGGTTAAGAAAAAGTCTATGAATGTGGAGGGAGTGGCAAGGAGAGGTAAACCAAGAAAGATGTGGGATCAGGTATAGGTCTCCCTTACTATCCGATGCCCCAATTTACGATATTATTATAGTTTTATAGGCGTTTGGGTTTGGGTAGGGCCGAGAAGGCATCCCCATTTACCCCATTAATTTGAGGGTTCGCTATACAGTGAACCCTCAAACTACGCGTGGGATGCGTACTGTGCTGTCGGCGCGTACGTTCGTTTGCGCGTACATGGGAGTTAAATATAAATGGGGAAAATAGGTATTGGTCTGGGTCCGACCGAAAGTTGTACTATTTCTACCTTTCATCACCTAAAATCCACAAATATATAACATATTACTGTACAAATATGTTTTCATAACCTAATCTACCACACAAAATACATTTAATGTATACAAATAAGACAAACGTAAATTAACTCACACTGGCAGTGGTTGAGCAATGCCGGATCTGCGCCATCGATCGATAGCACTGCGCCCGAAACGGATCGACCGAAATAATAGGCCTAGCCGCCTAGGCTTACTGGTAAAGTTTTGAGTCGAAAAGTAATTCACCCTGTATAGCCTATAGTTTCATATAGCCTACATAGTGTCAAGTGAGATAGTTCAATAGCTCATATACATACAGGTATTAAAGAATTGGCTTCACATCATTTAGCCAGGGGAGAGCAGTGGGCTTTGATGCGACTTTCGAAAGAAGTGTAAACAATCTCGCCTCCAACTACCGAACAGAAACAGATTTTCCATTTCCGATTTTGTTAGCTCAATAAATGATACATGCAATGTAAAACGAAGAACAGTCTTTTAATAGATTCATAATATTCTGTTGTGCTTTAGATACATAATAATTTGGTACGGGAGATGTGTCTCTCTGCACAGTCAACAGTGACGACGTTGGAGGGTTATTTTTTTTGCTCAGCGCCGCGTACATTTAATATGAGCGTACTTACGTATTTGTTTCCTCAATTGTGGTTAGAGCGTAGTTTTATTTCGCGTAGATAAATTGCGCGTAATTTGAGGGTTCACTGTACAATTTTTCTATTTAACATCGGGTTTTCAGGAACGTAACCCAATCGTAAATCGAGGGAGACCTGTAGTTTCTTACAGTTTCTTACAGTAGATCCTCTGGAAAAAGGCAAACTAGGCCTGTGTGTCCAGCTCAATGCCAGTACTTGCACTGCTGCGGTCGTTCACGGTGTTGGCGGCGGCGGTAGCAGACGCAACATTTTTACTATTCTGTATTTTTGCTTTATAATCAAACTTCAAATCTTGTCTTCCCCATGCTTTATCAAGATTACTTTCAAACTTCCTTATTGATTCGGAATCGACTACATACTGGGGCAGTGCGTTCCACTCATTTACCACTCTATCACAAAATGAGTTCTTTGCCTTTTCAAGCCTATTTCTTTCTTTGTAAATTTTCTTAGAGTGTCCTCTCGTTCTTGTTCCCTCCCGCATCAAGAAGATACCTTCACACACATCCTCATCATACATTCCTGACACTATCTTAAAAGTCTCTATCATATCCCCTCTCTTTCTCCTATATGCCAGTGTCGGAAGCCCGTGTCCTCAACCTCTGCTCATAGCCCGCGTTCTTCAATGTTGGTACTAGCTTGCTAGCTCTCCTCTGCACTTTCTCCACTGCTTCTACAGTATATCCTTTACCATATATGGAGCCCACACCTGGTTCGCATATTCCAGGTGCGGCCTAACCAGCGCTGTATAGAGATTCCTGAATATTTCTTCGTCAAGTGACACAAATGTCCTCCTTATCAGCCCTACAATTCTATTGGCTTTGTTTATCTTTTCCGCTAAATGTTCTGAGAAATTTAACTTATTGTCTATCACTACTCCTATATCCTTTTCTGCATTCACTTCCTCCATCACTTCATACATGCTGTATCCTACCTTGTCTATCTTGCTAGTCCCAATCTGCATGTACTTGCATTTTTTTGGATGAAAAGGCATTAACCAATGTTCAGACCATCCCTTCATGCCCTCCACATCTCCTTGAAGCAAACCCACATCTTCCTTACTCCTCACTCTTCTATACAGCTTAGTGTCATCCGCATACAGGTATATCTCACTTCCATTGGTTATAACTTCTTGATACTTAATGGACAAATATGGAAGAACGATGTCTCTGCATCATAATTAGACCAACTTTATATATTTTGCACTATACTGCATATCAAAACATATTCTTTAAAATAACCGAGAAATCTTGATGGGATGTTTGCAATTTACCGTCAGTTGAAAAGAAACAGACTATAGTATTATTATGTTTTTTACACCAACCAACTCCACATCCAAACTCAATCAATGAAAGCAACAAATACATGTGGCACTCCGAGGACTCGAACCCAGGATACTCGCATCGAAATTCTGCGCACTATGCACTAGGCTATCAAGACAGTTAAAGATATATGGACAAGCCAACTACAATAAGAGTTAGTGAAACATTATCACAGTACAGTACTGTACTCTCATTGTAATTACAACTCCATACAGTATTATAATGTAAAACTTGCAAAATAATATACAGGTGGTCTCCCTCGATTTACGATAGAGTTACGTTCCTGAAAACCCGATCTTACGTAGAAAAATCATATAGCGAACCCTAACATTAATGGGGGAAATGGGGATGTGTTCTGGGTCCAGCCAAAACTCAAACACAAATACTTAATTAAAAACCTATAGTAATAAGTAACACCCCGTTCTTAACATTAATCATCAATTACAAACCCCAATATACTTGTAATCATCAATTACAAACCCCAATGTACTTGGATAAACTAATGAAAGCATATGGTCCTCCCGGGATTCCAACTCGGGACACCACACCCAGAACATAAGCACCTAAACATTACACCACCAACACAGTTAAAGGTTGAGTACACGATATCAAGACTGTACGGTATGATAGCGCGAGCAAGTCATGTCTCGGCTGTTATTACGTTAGGCTCGCTCTGTGCTGTATTAATATCTGTCAGATGTTTTTTTTTTTTTTGAACAAAAATTTGAACAGATTTGAACAACAAATCTGTCAGATGTTGTTGTTGTTGTTGTTGTTGTTCACTAAGCTGCCTGGCCGAACAGCCCCGAGTCCCTGAGGAAGGCCATGGCCACGATCGGGCTTTCCCACAGAGCTCTCATTGAGTGTAGGTTGTGTTGTTGGCGTAAGTGGTTGTGTGAAATGCAGTCTTCTATGATGTGTTTAATGGTATGGGGTGCTGTGTTACATCCCGGGCAGGCGTCGACAACGGAGTCATCCAGTCTCTTCTGATAGCTCAGGAGAGCTGGATGGTGTCCGCATCTCAGCCTGGCCAGGTGGACTCTGTCCTCGCGAGGGAGGGAGGATTCGGAAGGATGGATTTCGGGAGGTCGTGCATGCAGCTGCGTGTTGTCTGTGAGTGAGTGGATGGATTGGCGAGAGATATGAGTATGGATGTGCTTCTGGAAGTTGGTTCGGGGTGGGCAGGGAGGGAGAGAGGACAATAACTGTGTGTGATACCGTGTGCTGGGTGTTGTTTTGATATTTCTTGGTGTCTGTGGGTGTGTTGCCATGTAGTTTAGTGGGTGGTCTTGGTTCGTGGAGGCTGCTGCCAGGAATTGAGTGCCTCTCATGTCCAGATGGTCTTTGACTTTGAGGATTTTGGTTTCTTGATGTAGATGATCTGTGGGTGCAGTAGCTGTGCAGCCTGTAATGATCTTCAGGGCTTTGTTTTGGATAGTCTGTAAGGTCTTATGATGTGTTTCAGCTAGGTTAGAAGCCCAGGCTGGGCTTGCGTATTCCATTACTGATCTTATGTATTGTTTATATACTGTGGTGGTAGTTTCTTTGTTGTGTCCAAATTTGTGTGAGCAAGTGACCTGAGGGCGTTAAGTCTGGGTGTCAGTTTCTTTTTAATGTTTGTGGTGTGCTGTTTGAATGTCATATGAGTATCATATGTTACTCCTAGGATTTTGGGTGTGTGTGTATGTGTTAGGGGTGTGTTGTTTATGGTGAGTTGAGGGATGTATTCGTGTTCACCTGTTCAGCTTGTGAGCAGGGTTGCGGTGGATTTGGCTGGGGCTAGATTCAGTCTGTTTGTAGTGCACCAGCCATGTAGTGTGTTGAGATAGGGTTGAAGGAGATCTGTTGCTCTTCTTGGGTCATGGTGTCTGTGTCATGGGTCATCTGTCAGATGTTGAATACGGTGGTTAAGTGTAGGAACATGTTTGTATATCTCACTTGAAATGAAGAAATCGTATTTAGATATTGCTGATACCAATTATTGATCAAAATATACTTGCTGTCGAGACATTACTTATTAGGCCGACTGTACATTATAATGTAAAACTTTCAAAATAAACAAACCAAAACTTGGACGAACACAGTAAAAAGACAAAACAACTAATCAAAATCGCTATGTGGAAACAATGCTTAACCCTTCCAGCCCGGGTGTCCTTTTAAAATGACACCGCGAAAGAAGGGCAGGAGCCCGGGTGTCCTATTAAAAGGCAGCAAGCTTGAAAGCCTATTAAGCTTGGTCTGAACGCTGTGCGTCCGACGCATGTAAACAAAGCCGATCGTTGCGTCACCGCACCTCCGAAAAAAATAAGGAGACGTCGGATCAATGTTATTGTTGTGACGTCAGACGAAATTAGTGTCTGAAAAGCTCCGATATTGTCAACATCGCGGACAAATTCGCTCCACTGAAATCGTCATCACAACTGAACCAGTTGACTTACAGAGCTCTACTCAACGCCAGTCTACAGATTGAAAACCGCACTACGTTTATAGATGCGTGGGAAATTTCTAGCAGTTAAAATTAAAAAAAATACGGTAGCCTAGGCCTAGACGTTTTTCGGCCAGATCGCCCGGGTACCCCGCACTGTCATTAGGAGGGCTAGCCCGGGCCAGGAGGGTTAAGCAAAATAATAATTTATAAATAACAAAACACAATCCACCAAATAGGGTGTACATTACTACATGAGCAAGTTAATGTGTTTCCCAAGCAGACTAATCGCACACATAACAACGCACTCTCGTCAACTTGGACTTGGGAACAACAAAATCATACAAAAACACTTTAATAATTACCATGAGAGCTGTTATATGGTGAAACAGTTGCATCCGATGGAAGTAGTGTCCTCTTGTGGTTATGTCCTAAACGGTTGTATATCATGGAGCCCACCAACAATCTGTGGAGGATATAATGTAGTTAGCTTTCATGTATAGAGAATTTATAGATAATTTTCCAAGATTATAGATCATTTATACATAATTTTGGCTCTGTCTCGAGTCGACTCCTCCAAAAAGACAACGAATAAATACATAAAAATATAAAAACTGGGGTAAGTGCCACAGTATATACAATTATACATACAGTACATACATTTTGCAAGTTTTACATTATAAACTCAATACAGTACACTGTACTACATTAATGTCCGCACATGTACAGTTGTCCACATAAGTTCAGTTCCTCCCTGTGATCTTATGCATGGAAATATAATGTGCACGATTGAATTACGAGTGTAGTTTCTTATGCAGTGGTTAACTCATCTGATTAAAACGCTGTTTCTTTTCAACTAGCGGTAAATTGCAAAGTTCACATCAAGATTTGTCAGTTATTTTGAAGATTTTGAAGTGAAATATGGTAGTAATTATATAAACTTGGTCGTATTATCATGGAGACATAGTAGTTTCATATTTTTTTATTAAGTATCGGGAAATTACCTGCTAAGGGATTCAATATTCTATCGCTACTATAATAATCAGTGTTCCTCAGAGCTATCCCAGTGCATACCACCTCCTTTACGTAGGGCACGTGGTACCCGTCTTGCAACTCAATCCCACCCCTACTCTGTGCAACTCTCCAACCCAAGAGTGAAACGTTACTCTCAAACTTTCTTCTACTCAACAGCTGAGCTCTGGAACTCTCTCCCAGAATCAGTCTTTCCCTCTTCCTATGACTTAAATTGCTTCAAACTCCGTGTGTCCAGGCATTTTGGCTCGAACGTCCCTTGATTTTGGCCCTGTCACTCTTTCAACTATGGGGGAGGCACTCGCTATAGGCAGTTATGCCTTTTGCCTCCCTCAATCACATAGAAAAAAAAAAAAAAAAAAAAATTATCGCCACCTGAGAAGAAACGGAGTATAGTCCACTGATAATTTCAAGATACATCACTCGCAATAAATTCATACTAATTTTACTTTCATATACAAGATCACGACGAGGAACAAACTTGGTGGGCAACTGTAGTCATTATAATGTAAAACTTTAAAAATAAACAAACCAAAACAGGGACAACACAATATACAGTATAAAACCTTACAACAAATAGATTCTTTGAATCTATAAATTATACTGTAAAACTTGAAAAATAAAGAAACAAAAACTGGGACGACACAATATATATGCAAAAGAACTAATCATAATCGCTATGTGGAAATAACGCTTAATTAAGTAAAATTATGAAATAAAAGCCAAGTTCTGAAGCATTTGGGCTATAATAAGGCATTGTATTATATGGGGAAGAGTAAGGTTAGGGTCTTTGAAAGGGGTGCAGCAGCCACAGAGTGTGAGGTAGGTTCAATGGTCACATTATGAAGAATGTCAGCGCATTTAAGTGTGTCGAGTAAAGATGCGAGTATGGAGGAAGAAGTGTGGGAAGCATTGCAACAGGGGAAGAGGCTTGTAGGAACGTTGAAAGCAGTAACAAGAAATAGGGTGGTCAGTATGGAAGTGAAGAAGTCCTTGCATGACTGTGTGGTATTCCCGACACTGACTTACGGAAGCGAAGTATGGACGTTCGAGAAGAGACTCAGACCAAGAGTGAGAGCGATGGAAATAAGTTACTTAACCCTTGTCTAGCGGGGGTGGACTTAAGTCGGGCTAGAGAACCAAGGACTATGTGGCGGGGCCCGACTTAAGTCTGTGTGCAATTTTTAAGCAATAATGGCTCTGAGAGAGAGACGAGCGATGGGAGGAGCGTAGGTCGGCTCGTGACCGCTCGGCACGGGTCCCGCAAGACTACTGACGTTCCCTCCACACACATCCACACTCACTGCCTCGCTACACAGGGAATTATGTAAGGATATTACCGTATTTTAGGGATTTTGCACTCGTCTTGCACGATCGTTGCAAGAGAACGCGTGGTCGTAGAAGGATGGTTCTGGTGTCATTGGAAAGCTCAATTTACGCCCTTTCAGGGATAAATAATTGTATTACGCTCTGGCTCTTGTTTATGCATGAAAAAGAGCACGGAAACAAGGTCGTTTAGGGCAAAACCACCCGCTTGCCAGGTAGTAGAAGTAACTGACGGGCCCGCTCGTAAGGCATTAAGAAGTGCGTGCGGAGTTACATGGAGGGATAGACAGACAAATGAGGAAGTAAGAAGGAGGTGTGGTGTGGAGGTAGATGTGCTGGAAAGTGTGAAAAGGAACACCTTGAGATGATTCCGTCATGTGGAACGTATGGGAAACGAGAGAGAGAATGACTAAGAGAGTGTACAAGAGTGAGGTGCAAGGACAGTGAGGGAGAGGCAGACCGAGAGTGAGGTGGAAGGATTCAGTTGAGAGGTATATGAGTGAAAGCAATGTTGGATGGGAGGAGGGACGTCAGCTGACAGGGAACAAAAATGCATGAGGCAATTCATTTATGGTCACCCCTTTGGTGATGTTGGCATCTGGCAATAGATAAATTATATCATTTGCTTTCTATCTATCTATTATAATGTAAAAATTGCAAAATAAACAAACCAAAACAGGGACGACACAAGATAAAGACAAAAGAACTTATCAAAATCGCTATGTGGAAGCCATAATTAAATTGTAAAACTTGCAAAATAAACAAACCAAAACTGGGATGACACAGGATAAACGCAAAGGAACTAATCAAAATCGCTGTGGAAATAACGCTTAATAAAATATATTTTTGAAATAAAAGAACACAATCCACCACATACAGTAGGGTGTACATTACTACATGAACAAGTTGATCTGGTTCCCAAGCAAACTAATCGAACACATAACAACGCACTATCGTCACGTTCAAGGAATTAGTCTATTTGGAAAGCCATAATCCCTGACAGGGGTGGTCATTTGCAGACCTCTCTAGCTCATAGCCGTGCCAGGCAGAACACTAGATGGACACAGGAGATCAATTGACCACTTGCGAGTTTCAGGCTATAAAGAAGTTGGGGCTGTAAACATCGATATTAAAGAGAAAAGCAATAATAATGCGGGTTTTTGATAGATAAAAAGTATAATCAAGTTGGTTTTATGTATTCATAAATGTATTATGACAGTATTTTAGCTGATAATTCTGCTATATATTGATGGCCACAGCTCCAACTTCCTTATAGACCAAAACTCGCAAATGGTCAATTACCTGATTTTTTTCTCTTGCCAGACGGTGTAATTCCCGAGAAGGGGTGGCCATGAACATTAACCCATGGAATCCGGGAGGCCTCATATGAGGCAAAACGTATTTTGGTTAGGAGTCCGGGAGGTCTCATATGAGGCAAAATCAAAGGGTTTAAATCGCGCGGGCGGATTTTTTTTTATGCGTGGGCTACCGCAGCGCCACCAAGCACAAACTAACATGCATCAGTTCTCGTCACGCATCCAACATGGATGGAGCTAATAAAAAAAAAAATAGCTGTGTCCGAATCGCCGCCCGCCGCCACGTACCGTACGCCTAACAAAAGCAATGCTAAAACGACCAAGGAAACAGTGCTTAGTCCCGATGGTGTTGCACACACTCTGGAAGAACTAAGCGAATATAGTGAACTGAGTGAATATAGTGAACTGAGTGAACTTGGGAGTGACTTTGATGAAGAACAAGTGGTTAGTGAAGATGAGGGTGAAGTGGCGGATGGATTAGAGTCTCTGGGCTTTATTAGTACCGATGAGGACGATAATGACGATGATAATGACGATGGTGAATGCGGTGCTCGTGAATATAGTGAACTGAGTGAACTTGGGAGTGACTTTGACGATGAAGAAGTGGTTAGTGAAGATGTGGGTACGGTACTGTACGCTTGCCTAGCCTAGCCTAGCCTAGCCTATTAAGTGAAAGTGACACACAAATGTATAACAAGTAATAATAACTCAATAATAACAGTGAGTGACAATAATTCATAACAAGAAGAGTAATAAGAGTGAAAGTGACACAATAATATCCAATAACAGTGAAAGTGCCGAAAATATGTTATACTGTACAGTAAAAAGTTTCACATAACCCAATAATGGTTGTAAAAGTAATAAATGACACAATAACTATGACATTATCACCATAGAAACATAATATCGTCTACCGGTACCAAAGTCACCGAAGCAACGAGTGACTTAATGCGTGCTAGCCAGGGCCTCGGCGAAGTGTTCGGACACAGGCGAAAATACGCGGGAAATTACCTCTATTCCCATCATCATATCTCGGCAACCACTTGTCGTAGCGATGTCAACTCAACGCCAGTCTACAGACGAAGGTTGATTCTACACTATGCAACTTAGTTGACTGCTCTAGGTGGTCTCAATCAGTAGATATCGAATTATGAAGCTAGCCATTTTTCAGGAATACCCCCGGACATGACGATCGCCTCATATGAAAGCCCCCCCGGATCCGGAGGGTTAATAGGCGTTTGTCACGAATCGCTAGGTCATGTTAAAATTAAATCAAATTATGTGATAACATATGAATATACTGTACTAAACATTTCTATACTGTTCACTACCTTTTTACGTTCATGTAAATTATATTTACCTCGTCATTAACCCTCCAGCCCTGGCTATTGTATTCTATAATTTCCCCGAAACCCGGGGGTTTTGGCCGAAAAACGTGTAAGCCTAGGCTACCGTATCATTGTTATTTTGACTGCTTCCGCATTCCCGCGCATCCCCAAGCGTAGATGTGTTTCGTACCTGTAGAATGGCGTTAAGTAGAGCTCTCTAAGTCAACTGGTTCAGTTGTGATGACGATTTCTGTGGAGAGAACTTTGTGGCAATGTTAGCCACTTTTCACTACTTTTCACTACTTAACAATAACACACACCCACACACGAACAAGCGACGCCTCTCCTTCTTGTGGTCGGAGATGCGCGGCGTCGGTCCAACCGGCTGTTGTTGTTGTTGTTCCATAAGCTGCCTGGCCGAACAGCCCCGAGTCCCTGAGGAAGGCCATGGCCACGATCGGGCTTTCCCACAAAGCTCTCATTGAGTGTAGATTGTGTTGTTGGCGTAAGTGGTTGTGTGAAATGCAGTCTTCTATGATGTGTTTAATGGTATGGGGTGCTGTGTTACATCCCGGGCAGGCGTCGACAACGGAGTCATCCAGTCTCTTCTGATAGCTCAGGAGAGCTGGATGGTGTCCGCATCTCAGCCTGGCCAGGTGGACTCTGTCCTCGCGAGGAAGGGAGGATTCGGAAGGATGGATTTCGGGATGTCGTGCATGCAGCTGCGTGTTGTCTGTGAGTGAGTGGATGGATCGGTGAGAGATATGAGTATGGATGTGCTTCTGGAAGTTGGTTCGGGGTGGGCAGGGAGGGAGAGAGGACAATAATTGTGTGTGATACCGTGTGCTGGGTGTTGTTTTGATATTTCTTGGTGTCTGTGGGTGTGTTGCCATGTAGTTTAGTGGGTGGTCTTGGTTCGTGGAGGCTGCTGCCAGGAATTGAGTGCCTCTCATGTCCAGATGGTCTTTGACTTTGAGGATTTTGGTTTCTTGATGTAGGTGATCTGTGGGTGCAGTAGCTGTGCAGCCTGTAATGATCTTCAGGGCTTTGTTTTGAATAGTCTGTAAGGTCTTATGATGTGTTTCAGCTAGGTTAGAAGCCCAGGCTGGGCTTGCGTATTCTATCACTGATCTTATGTATTGTTTATATACTGTGGTGGTAGTTTCTTTGTTGTGTCCAAATTTTGTGTGAGCAAGTGACCTGAGGGCGTTAAGTCTGGGTGTCAGTTTCTTTTTAATGTTTGTGGTGTGCTGTTTGAATGTCATATGAGTATCATATGTTACTCCTAGGATTTTGGGTGTGTGTGTATGTGTTAGGGGTGTGTTGTTTATGGTGAGTTGAGGGATGTATTCGTGTTCTCCTGTCCAGCTTGTGAGCAGGATTGCGGTGGATTTGGCTGGGGCTAGATTAAGTCTGTTTGTAGTGCACCAGCCATGTAGTGTGTTGAGATAGGGTTGAAGGAGATCTGTTGCTCTTTTTGGGTCATGGTGTGTGCATGTGAGTGTTATGTCATCTGCATAGGAGGCTAAGTTTATTTGGGGCGTATTGGGTGTAGTTATATCGTGCATGTACAGATTGAAGAGTGCGGGCGATAGGACGGATCCTTGTGGAACTCCGTTTGGAAAGTTTCTGATTTTAGATGACTGACCGGCAAAAGATACGTGTGCACATCTGCCTGCTAGGAAGTTGGCCAGCCACCTTTTTGTGTTGTTGTGCATGTTTGTGTTGTAGATTTTGTTTGTTAGGTTGTGGCGGGGGATGGCATCGAAGGCTTTACTAATGTCGAGTGTGGCTAATAGTGATCTGTGTGGTGGTCTAGCTGAGTTGATGCCGTCAAAAGCTCTTTGTGTAAGGTCTGTGAGAAGAGTGTTTGTGGAGTGCAGTGGCCTAAAGCCATGTTGTGTTGGAGCTAGGGGTAGGTCAGGTGTAATTAGTTGTAATACTAGGCATTCCATGACTTTGGAGGGGGAGCAAAGGAGTGTGATGGGGCGGTGCGAGGAGGGTAGCGTGGGGTCTTTGTTGGGTTTGGGGAATGTGATGATGATACCATGCTTCCAAATGTCTGGTATTGTGTTGTGTGAATAGCTGTAGTTTGATATGTTAGTGAGTGCTTGTATGCCTTGTGGTCCCAGGTGTCTGAGGTGTATGTTGCTTATGTTGTCTAGGCCACAGGCGGGTGAGTGCTTGAGATTGTTGATGATATGCTTTGTCTGGTGATTGGTGAAGGGTGTATAGTCAGGGTCTGTGGGGAATTGCCTCTTACGTCGGATGACACGTCGGTCGTCTTTGTGAGGTTTTAGGTGGCTGACATGTGAGAAGTGATTGATGAGAGTGTTTGCTTGTTGTTTACATGAAGGAGTAGAGTCTGTTGTTGTGATTGCAGCATGTGATTGTGTTGTGTTGCTGTTGGAAAGTGTGATGCTGTTTAGTGGTTTATAGAGTTTTTTGGGGTTTGTTTTGTGATCAAGTGTTTGTAGGAAGTTATTCCAATTTAGTTTTTGTTGTTCTTGTATTTTGTTGTTAGTTTGGGTGTTGAGTGCTTGAATTTGTTGTGTGATGTCTTGTGTGTGGGGTGCTGGGGAGTGTTTTAGTATGTCGCGTTGTCTGATGAGGTTTTGAATTTCTGGTGTGAAGTTGGGGTTGTGTCTTTTTCTGTTACCTCTTGGAATGTGTTTCTTGTCAGCGTTTTGGATAGTTTTATTGAGTATGTGTACAGCATTGTTGATGTTAGTGATGGGTGTACTGTTTAGAGTTGTTACTCAGTTACTCAGTTACTTGTTCGTCAAGGGGAATCCACGCAATGCGAGCTAAGCTCATTATTATCGCGCCTCCTTAACTGGGAATGTATTGCGTGAAATGCATGTTAAGTGTTTTATGTACTGTTGGAATGGCTGTGGATGTGTGTGTAGTCTGTATTTAGCCAATTGGCGACATTGGAAACGAAGGCTTAGGGTGGATCTGTATGGTACCATTCTCACTATAGACGGTACCGTCTCGCCCGAAGGCTTAGGTAGCCATCAGCTTAGGTGAACCATATGATACCCATCTCGCCTTGTACCATTTTTGCCAACCCCAGATGGGACGTCACAACGTCGTCCACTTATTCCAGGTACCTATTTACAGCTAGGTGAACTGAGGCTAACACATGAAAGGAGACAAGCCCAATTTGTCTCCGCCCGGTCTGGGATTGAACCCCCGACCCCTCGTGTGTGAGACGAGAGCTCTACCTACTAGGCTACGGGCTGTGTGTGTGTGTGTGAAGTGTTGTTCTGTCTCATTTGTGAATGCTTCCCAGTTAGCTCTTTTATAATTGGTGTACGGTATGTGTGTTTGTGGCTAGCTGGGGTGAGTCTGGTTTTGGTGGTGATAATGATCGGGAGGTGGTCAGAGCCTAAGGTTCTGACCACCCTCCAGGATGTTGTGGGGGCGAGTTCTGGGGAGCAAAAGGTGATGACTGGAGATGATGGGTTATAGAGGGCTTGGTGAGGAATATGGGTATGTTGATGGATGTCGTTAAGGATGTTGTTTACATGCGTCGGACGGACGCCTCGCACACCAAGCTTACAGGCTTTCAAGCTGCCGGTGCCTCAGAGCCCTACCGGGTTCCGCGGGCGCATTTGTTATGGGTTTCTCAGAGCCCAACAGGGTCTGGTGGGTTAAGCAGATTTCATAAATACAGTACAGTACTGTATATGCTCTATTACCGTACAAATTCTTTTTTACCGCCGGCACTAACAGAATACGTGAGCTGCAACACCATCAGCTCTGAGCCCTCTCATTCTGTGCCACAGGCCGTAGCTCGATTGGCAGAGCGTTCGCCTGCTAACCGTGAGGTTGACGGCTCGAGCCTCGGGCCAGCCAGTGAATTATTGGCAGACGTTTGCTGTTGGTGAACGGTGCGGTCTAGCAATCTGTGGCAACTATTCACTAAGTCCCTGATTCATCAGGGCACCCACCCTAGCCTTGCTATTCAGCAGGGAGTGTATGGTGGTAAAAACTGCATCATCATCATCATCATCTGTAAGTCAGTTTCTTTTCAGCTGACGATAAATTGAACCCCTTGGGGCACCTAATACAGTAGGGTCCCGCATAAACCGTGTTCGCATAAAACGAGTCTCGATTAAAACGACCGACCTAAAATATTAATATTTAATTTTCGATCAGAACGAATGTGATCACATAAAACGAGTCCGCCGCCAAAGTGGGGCAAATCCGAGGAGTTTTCATATAGAGCGCCGAAATATCGTACAAAACGTACGAAATATCATACGTTTTGAACGAAAATTTACGTTTACAGTGAACATTGACGATATTGGGCCACCAAAATGCTGTGTTCACATAAAACGAAATCGCATAAAATGCCCTCGTTTATCGACCATATACTCGTTTTATGCGGGACCCTACTTATCGATACTTAACCCGGCAACTGCTGGAAGACTCTTAAGAGTTTCCCCGGGCGACTGCGGGAAGACTCTTAAGAAGCTGGGGGGGAAAAATCCATTTAAAACACCCAAAAAAATAACTTTTTGTTTTGTTTTTGTTTTTTTATTTTTGTTATATTTGTTTTGCCCCTGGGCCATGCCATATATCACTCTCCCACCTCCCCTCCTTCCCCACTTTCTTCACCTCCTTCAGTTATCACCTATTTTCCCTGTTATTCCCTTATTCTGTGGTCTATTTTCGTGCTAACATTAGCGAGTTGGTAGCAGGGCGTTGTCATCACTGTTACTTGTAAATTGTACTCCTCCAGCGGGACAGGGTAGCCTGGAAAATAAGTTTATAGAGAAAGTGAGAGATTGTTTTTTAACGCAACATATTGTAGAGATGACAAGATATAGAGATGGGATGCAGGGGAGTGTACTTGATTTGATTTTTAGCAATGAAGAGGATATAGTGGAACATGTTAATGTGGATAGCCCTATAGGTCGTAGTGACCATGCCTGTATAAGCTTTAGTTGTAACATTAAATCAGAGAGGGATAATAGAAGCAATAGAAAAATATACATGTATGATAGAGCAGATTACGAGCTGCTGAGACGGTGTTTGGACATTGACTGGGGGCAATATTTGAACGGTGAAGACGCTGAAGGAATGTGGAGGAAAATTAGAGTCAAACTGGAGAATGCTGTATCCAAAAGTGTACCAGTAAGGGAATATAAGGATAAAACAAAATTGAGGAAAAGAACTAACCCAGAATTGCCAATGAAAAGAAAGCTTTGGATATTGATTAGAAGAAAGAAATGATTGTGGGAAAGATTAAAATTGTTAAAAAAGAACAGGGGGTCTAGTATAGAGGCTAAGGAAGTGGATCTGGAACGCAGACAAATAAACAATAAAATAAGGTGGGAAACAAGGAGGGGGGTGAAGGAGAGGGAGAGAGAGATAGCTAGAAATGTGAAGGATAATCCAAAAATATTCTGGAAGTACATTCAGGAAAAGTTAACAAGAAGAGTAGGGATCCCAGAGCTGGTGGGGGGGTTGAATGATGGGAGTAGAGCGGAGACTGATAAGGAGAAAGCAGAGGTGCTGGGGAAATACTTTGGGGGGGTACTAACAGTGGAGTCGGAGGATGCAGTGCCTACTATTCCCATCAAACAGGCACCGGCACTTGAACTAATAGAGTTTTCCCATGCTAGAATAAGAAGGGCTATAGAAAAAATGAACAGAAGTAAGTCACCGGGACCGGATGGGATACACCCAAGAATCATAAAGGAAGGAGGGGAGATGTTAGTAGAGCCATTGAAAATGTTATTTGAGGTATCGTTTAATACAGGACAAATCCCGATGGACTGGAGAGAGGCGAACATAACAGCTATATTTAAGAAGGGAAAGAGAAATGACCCAGGGAATTATAGACCAGTCAGTTTGACAAGTGTTGTGTGTAAACTAATGGAAACGGTAATTAGAGAAGGAATAATGGATCATATGAAGTCAAACCAACTTTTCAGTGGGAGACAGTTCGGATTCTTGCCGGGGAGGTCGACGGTACTACAGCTAATTAAGGTGGTAGATGATTGGATGCAAATTCTAGAAGATGGTGATGTAATAGACGTGGTATATTGCGATATATTGCCTTCGATAAGGTCCCACATAAAAGGTTAATAGAGAAAGTTAGAAGCTATAATATAGGGGAGAAATGTGTGAAATGGATAGAAGCCTTCCTGAAAGATCGGAGACAGAGGGTACTGGTGAATGGAATAGGCTCGAGGTGGAGGGAAATTACAAGTGGGGTACCTCAGGGATCTGTGTTGGGACCACTGCTGTTCGTTATATTTATCAACGACTTGCCTGAAGTTATAACTAATGGAAGTGAGGTATACCTGTATGCGGATGACACTAAACTGTATAGAAGAGTGAGGAGTAAGGAAGATATGGGTTTGCTTCAAGGAGATGTGGAGGGCATGAAGGGATGGTCTGAGCATTGGTTAATGCCTTTTCATCCAAAAGAATGCAAGTACATGCGGATTGGGACCAGCAAGATAGACAAGGTAGGATACAGTATGTATGAAGCGATGGAGGAAGTGAGTGCAGAAAAGGATATAGGAGTAGTGATAGACAATAAGTTAAATTTCTCAGAACATTTAGCGGAAAAGATAAACAAAGCCAATAGAAAATTTGTAGGGCTGATAAGGAGGACATTTGTGTCACTTGACGAAGAAATCTTCAGGAATCTATATACAGCGCTGGTTAGGCCGCACCTGGAATATGCAAACCAGGTGTGGGCTCCATATATGGTAAAGGATATAGAAGCAGTGGAGAAAGTGCAGAGGAGAGCTAGCAAGCTGGTACCAACGTTGAAGAACGCGGGCTATGAGCAGAGGTTGAGGACACTGGGGCTTCCGACACTGGCATATAGGAGAAAGAGAGGGGATATGATAGAGACTTTTAAGATAGTGTCAGGAAAGTACGATGAGGATGTGTGTGAAGGTATCTTCTTGATGCGGGAGGGAACAAGAACGAGAGGACACTCTAAGAAAATTTACAAAGAAAGAAATAGGCTTGAGAAGGCAAAGAACTCATTTTGTGATAGAGTGGTAAATGAGTGGAACGCACTGCCCCAGTATGTAGTCGATTCCGAATCAATAAGGGAGTTTGAAAGTAATCTTGATAAAGCATGGGGAAGACAAGATTTGAAGTTTGATTATAAAACAAAAATACAGAATAGTAAAAATGTTGCGTCTGCTACCGCCGCCGCCAACACCGTGAACGACCGCAGCAGTGCAAGTACTGGTACTGAGCTGGATACACAGGCATAGTTTGCCTTTTTCCAGAGGATCTACTGTAAGAAACTGTAAGAAACTGTAAGTTACCAAGCGTGGAAAAGAGCGAGAGAGAGACTATTGCGTAACAGTGTCTCTCCAGACAAGAGGAGGGGAGGGAGGTTGCCTCAGCCATACATTATGTAACTCCCGGCCTCTATCGCCGATTTTGACCATCCAAACACTGTTTTCACTTGTTTTATTGTTGTAACAGGTTAATACCTTTATAATCAACCTATACTAGGCACATATGGATAAGTATTAATGCTATTTATGGTAAAATAACGATGTTAGTGATGGGAACATCTCAAATATGTGCGCACAGGAGTGTGGTGTCTCATACCCCCCATGCGCACGTCTTAGGTTAATGGAAAAATATGAAACTACTACAGTATGTCTCTGCATCATATAAAGACCAAGTTTATACAATTAGCACCATATTTCACTAGAAAATCTTCGAAATAACTGAGAAATCTACCGTCAGTTGA
The DNA here is from genome assembly GCA_032716605.1 of Paralithodes platypus. Classification (NCBI taxonomy): domain Eukaryota; kingdom Metazoa; phylum Arthropoda; class Malacostraca; order Decapoda; family Lithodidae; genus Paralithodes; species Paralithodes platypus. The sequence goes on along the minus strand of CM064485.1, from coordinate 1,622,959 downwards.
AAAGAAACAGAGTACAGTATATTTGTATTTTGTACTACAGTATTGTTATTATCTTGTCAAGTTGCAAATTTGATTTTAATAGAACATTTTGACACTAATGTAGTTTCTTTATTGATGCAGAGTTTAGTAAAAATTTACCAGAACGTCCCCGACTTCCCAAATTGACTAATTCCTTGAACGTGACGACAGTGCATTGTTATATGTGCGATCAGTTTACTTGGGAAACAAATTGACTTGCGCTTGTAGTTGTGTACACCCTACGTGGTGGATTGTGTTCTTTTATTTAAAATTTGTATTTTAAACGTTGTTTCCACATAGCGATTTTGATAAAAAAAAATGCATTTATCTTACATCGTCCCAGTTTTAGTTTGTTTATTTTGTAAAGTTTTAAATTATAATATATATATATATATATACTGTGTATATATATACCGTATATACAGTATATACTATATATATATATATACCGGTATATACAGTACTGTATATATATATATATATATATACTGTATTTACAAAATACATCATATTTAACACCTTATTAGCGGGCTAGGCGGTCTAGCGGACCGTAGCACCCAGCGGGGTGTTTTTACCCTAAATAGGGTTGTTTACATGATAATTTTCATGCCTAAATAAGACCCAGAGCGTAAAACAAGTATCTATCCCTGAAAGGGCGTAAACAGAGCTTTCCAATGACACCCGAACCATCCTTGTACGACCGCTGGTTCTCTTGCAACGATCGTGCAACACGAGTGCAAAAACCCTGTAATTAGGTCATTTCCTTACATAATTCCCCGTGTAGCGAGTGAGAGAGGGGAGGGAAGGGTGGGAGGCACCTCAGTTGGTCCACCGCGGTGGTCATGAGCGGTCATAGGGTTGCTAGGCTCCTCACACCGCTCAGCTCTCTCTCTCAGCAACATTACGTGCTGAAAATGGCGCACGACATAAGTTGTGAACCGCCACTTAGTCCAAATTTATTTCACACGACATAAATTGCGCGCCGCCAATTAAGGGTTAAAAATACCACACACCAATCATCTGAAATCATATAGTGGGCAGAGCTGTCTCAAAGCAGATGGGCCGAGTTGTCTCGTAATTAACACGGGGCCGAGCTGTCTCGATTTTACTGGGCCGAGCTGTCCCGTGGGCCGAGTAGTCTAGCATTCTGTGAAAGACCTTGGGGTGTTAATGTCTGAAAACATGGGTTTCAAAGAACATAACAAGGTCAAAGTTGCGGCTGCGAAACGTCTAACGGGTTGGATTCTGCGTACATTTATAACACGCGGTAAATTACCTATGATAACGCTCTACAAATCTGTAGTGCTACCGCGGCTTGAATACTGTAGCGTATTAACATCCCTAGACGAGGGAGAGGCTATTGATGTCATCTATTGTGACTTCATGAAGGCATTTGAAAGAGTGCCCCATAAGAGGCTGATGGAGAAGATCAGAAGCTATGGGATTGAAGGAAACATCTACCAATGGATCAGTGACTTCCTGACAAACAGAAGACAGAAGGTGAAGGTTAATGGCGAGTCGTCTGAATGGAGAGAGGTCACAAGTGGAGTTCCACAAGGCTCAGTGCTGGGTGCTCTGCTGTTCGTCCTCTTCATCAACGATCTTCCTGAGGCAATAAAGCACGGAAATGAAGTGTACCTGTACGCAGACGATACCAAAATCTTCAGAAGGATTGTAGACAGCGAGGACTGTAGAAAACTCCAGGAAGATCTAGACAGGCTGAAGAACTGGTCCGAGAGGTGGATGTTAAACTTTCACCCAGACAAAACCAAATTCATGAGGATAGGGAGGTCCAGCGTGGAGGAACGTGTCTACACAATGTACAATAGCATCACGAAGGCCAATACAGAAAAAGACATCGGTGTGGTGATAGATGATAAGTTGTCTTTCTCTGATCACTTAGCTGAGAAAATAAATAAAGCAAACAAAATAGTAGGCCTGATCCAGAGAACATTCGTGTACCTAGATCCAACTATCTTCAAGGCTCTATACACCGCAGTTGTGAGACCACACTTGGAATATGCAAACCAAGTGTGGTGTCCACACCTAAAGGATATCGACGCACTGGAAATCGTACAGCGAAAAGCAACGAAGTTAGTGCCACAACTTAAAGACCTCACCTACGAAGAACGACTGAGGAAGCTGAATCTACCCACCCTGGCTTACAGAAAATCACGAGGAGATCAGATCGAAGTCTACAAGATCGTCAACCAGAAATACGACCGAGACTGTACAGAGGACATTTTTCAACTGAGGGAGGATAACAACACCCGAGGTAACTCTAAGAAACTATGCAAGCCCAGGGCAAGACTTAACCTCAGGAAATACTCCTTCTCACACAGGATCGTCAACACCTGGAACGACTTGCCGGAGTGGGTAGTCAACGCTGAATCCGTTGAAAAATTTGAGTCTGGCATATATAAAGTGTGGAGGGACCAGGACCAAAAATATAATTATAGGGCACACATAACCACCACACGCAGGAGTGGCCAAGGTCCAGACAGGGACCAGGCTACAGAGCTGGAGCCACAGGCCTAAGCCTCTTCCAGAACATCATCTGTGAGTATCTGTGAGTATCTATACAAGGCATGTGAAATAAATTACTTAGAGTGTACAAAAGAATTTCACTTCGCATATAAGTTCGGTAAAACAGCTACACTATTGGGAGCGTTTAAAAACACTGAAACTCTACTCGTTGGAGCGTAGAAGAGAAAGTTACCTAATAATATACACATGGAAAATCGCAGAGGTTTAGTGCCAAATATACATACCCCGATAGCCATGAAATTCAGGGATAGGAGAGGCTGGGAATGCGATATCCCCGTATAAATAACAGGGGTGCTATGGGCTCTCTGCGAGAGGGCTGGTTATCACACAGAGGCTCAAATCTCTTCAACAAACTCCCGCGGCGAGTAAGAGACATGAGGGGCGTCTCGTTAGACAACTTCAAGAGAGCGGCCTCGATGTCAAACTGCAAAAAGTGCCAGACGAGCCCATCTTCGCAGGGGAGCGTGCTGCCCCTTCGAACAGTCTGCTGCATCTAATGACCACCCAGAACGAGGGGCGGCACGCTCCTCGGTGCTACTAGCAGTGGCGAACTAAACAAAAGTAACAAAAGTAAGTAATATGATTTTGTTTGTCAACTTTGTCATGGATGATGGGTGGAGATAGACCATAGCTGCGACGCCATCTAGACCTAGGCCTAGGAAGTTAAATATATTTTTTGTTAGGCCTAGGCTATTTTATCTAGCCTAGGCTACCTTAGGCCTAATAGATTTGTAACAGTAGGCTAAGCCGCTAATAACACCAATGACCAATGGCATTGCAATGAAGTATATACTGTAATATCAATTATCTAGAGATCCTACACATTGAAATATTTAGTATAACTCCATTTCAATGTCACAAATTTTTTTGACATATTCGAAGACAGATATGGAATCTATATGCTCTAAACATCATATTAAAATTAGTTTCAACCCTCGGCAAAACCTATTAAAAAAAACGGTAACATGTCTACCTACCGTAAAACGGTTGTCAATACTCTCTTATAGACGGCGCAGCTTTCAGCGACACCATTTTTTCATCAACTGGAGAGCTCTATCCCTCAACTTTTTTAATACTATCACGCCATCTGCCAATCCCCATTGGAAATTGGTCGTATGCGTCTTCGCGCGAAGATAATTATATGGAATAGGCTCGCAGCCTTATACATAATTTATTAGGGACAATGTAGGTCTATGGAATCCTTATGTTGTACTCATGTATAATCCACTGTGGGAGAGTAGTTTTGATCACATTTATAAAAACCGATATTAATAGAAAAAACGCCCATTCTAATCAATCTCAGAGCTCTTTCGGACATCCTCACTGTTTACAAACGCCTTCTTTATGAAGTATAATCGATGTTTAACCCCTGCTGGCAACATAGATGACAATTTCAATAATTCATGGGGGGGTGAGGGGGAGGGCAAAGCCCCCCTCAACCCATCGTGTATCCCACATTGGAATCATAACTAAGACCATGAAAACACTCACTCAAAATCTGGAGGAAAAAACATGAAAAATAAGGGTGCGAGCTTCTTCCCTATAATTGCCTGCGCAAATTCATTATTAATTCGCGTGAATGTGCCTACGCTCGAATATGAATTCGCGCCAATATGCCTACGCTCGAATATTAATTCGCTCGAAGTGTCCAGATACCGTACCAGGTACTAGTGACATACACTAAGTGTTAGCTGAGGGCTACTTTTGCATCCCACGTACTGGATACTATAATAGGTACTGTACATATAGTAGGTGTTAGGTGAGGGCTACTATTGTATCCCACTTACTGGGTACTAGTGACATACTGTATACTAGGTGTTCGCCGGAGTAAGGTATGTCCCATAATACTGTGCACTGTTACCCAACCAGTGGGGGTGGCAGCCCCCACCCATAATACTAGGATAGGTTAGGTAAGGTTGTTAAGTTAGGCTAATGTCTTCTCAAAGTTGACTAAATTTTTATAACATAGGCTATTACTCACTCCACCCAACTGGATTTCTACTATTAGCAGTTTTACCCAACCAGTGGGGGTGTGGGGGCGGCAGCCCCCACCCATAATACCGGTACTAGGATAGGTTAGGTAAGGTCGTTAGGTTAGGCTAATGTCTCCTCAAAGTTGACTATTTTTTATAACATAGAATATTACCCACTCCACCCCGTGCAATCCGTCAAATCCAAGCCAACTTTCGTCAAAACTTGGCTCGGGTTTTTCAAAAATTGGGTTTTATGGGTCTCGAAAATGCACAAACCCGAGCCAACTTTTATTTATAAATGCGCAATATATTCGCTTTATACGTTTTTTACCCCTCAATTTCCCTATTCTTCATAGCCCTTCCCACTATCGGGGGCCGTGTTGTTAGATTCTTGGATAATGGGTAAATACTAATTTCCATGAAATATTTGTATTATAAAGTTTATAGGCTAAACAATACAAATAACCAATCCAAAAAATAAACAAATAACCTTGAACATAGCTGTGGTGCGTCTCGTAAATATTGACAGTTAGGTTAATGACAACAGATCAGCCTCAGGTGGTAGGTATGGAATACAGTAAGTACTATGAACATATATTACCAGGTAGGTAATGGTTCGTCTTGTATCCCACGTACTAGGTACCGGTACCTGGTACTACGGACACGTTGTAGGTGTTAGGTGAGGGTTAGTCTTGTATCCATTGTAGTAGGTCTAGGTTACTGGGTATTTATGCTTTCCAAAACCGATACGTTTTCGATAAATCGGGTTTTATGGGTTTGCAATTTGGGAAACCATGACCCAATTTTCGAAATTACGAAATCTGGTTTTGGGGGGTTTATAAATCAAGACAAACCGACCAAAATATCTAAATAACGTCACTGTCGTTTTGTACTCTAAAAAATCGCAAAATCCCAGCCAACTTTTGCCAAAACTTGGCTCAGGTTTTGGACAAATTGGTTTTTATGGGTTTGTAAATCAAGAAAACACGAGACAATTATCCAAATAACATCGCTGTCTTTTTTTACTTTAGAAACTCGCAAAATCCAAGCCAACTTTTGCCAAAACTTTGCTCGGGTTTTCGATATATCGGGTTTTAGGGGTTTGTAAATCGTGAAAACAAGAGCCAAATTTCGAAATTAGGTTACTGTGTTTTTCAACTACTGTATAAAACATCGCAAAATCCGAGCCAACTTTGGCCAAAACGGGAAGGATGTAGTTACCGGGTGTACCACTACCGACATACAACATAAATCATCTATAAATACTTATAATAAAATAAATACTTATAAATCTATAATACTAAGTTAGGTTAGGTTAGGTTGTTTGGTTAGGGTAATGTATTTTTGTATCCAAAGGCAGTCAAAATAGACGGGAACATGATGGGGTACACCCGGTAACTACATTCTTGCCGCTAAAACTTGGCTCGTGTTTTCGAATTCTTGGGTTTTATGCCTTTCAAAAACCTTAAAACACGAGCCAAGTTTGGGAAGGATGTAGTTACCGGGTGTACCACAACCGACATACAACATAAATCATCTATAAATACTTATAATAAAATAAATACTTATAAATCTATAATACTAGGTTAGGTTGTTTGGTTCGGGTAATGTATTTTTGTATCCAAAGGCAGTCAAAATAGACAGGTACATGATGGGGTACACCCGGTAACTACATTCTTGCCCCAAGTTTTGCTAAAATACGTTATTATCGCCGTTTTACGCATTTAACCCCTCATTTTCCCTGACCTTCATAACCCTCCCCACTGGCGGAAAGTTGAGTGTGGTGTGCCGCAGGGATCTGTGTTGGCACCTCTCATGTTCCTTATGTACGTGAATGACCTGCCGATGGGCATAAACTCCTACATGTCAATGTTTGCAGATGACGTAAAAATTATGAGACAAATAACAAATAAAAGTAGTTGTGAGGAGCTGCAAGGGGATTTAGATAAAATATACGAATGGAGCACCAAGTGGAAAATGAAATTTAATATAAGTAAATGCCATGTGTTAAATATGGGAAGAAGTGTGAATAGACCAAATTGGGAGTACAGGATGGGAGATAATATAATTAGCAAGGCCGAAAAAGAAAAGGATTTAGGGTTGATTATACAAGATAATTTGTCGCCAGAGAAACATATTAACAAGCTCTTTAGCGGAATGTATGCAATGGCCGGGAATATGAAAGTTGCTCTGAACTACTTGGATGAGACCATGGTAGCGAAAATTATGAAGAGTATGATTAGACCAAGATTGGAGTATGCAGCAGTGGTGTGGTCCCCGCATCTAAAGAAGCATATTCACAAGTTAGAAAGAATCCAGAGAGCAGTTACTAGATTGGTTCCAAGTCTCAGAGAGCTGCCATATGAAGGGAGGCTAGACAAATTAAATCTACCAAGTCTAAAAGAGAGGAGAGAGAGGGGAGACATGATAATGATGTACAAATGCACCCGGGGGCTGGAGAGGCTGGATAGGGAGGATATATTAATTATGGATACAGGAATAACTAGAGGTCACAGCTACAAAGTAAAAAGACCTACCTGCAAGAACGATATCAGGAAGTTTAGCTTCCCCTATAGATGTATTGACAAATGGAATGGGCTGGAGGAGGAGGTGGTAGGGGCAAGGAATATCCATATTTTCAAGAAAAAATTGGATAAAAAGTAGACTGAGAGACGGGACAACACGAGCTTAGCTCAACTCCTGTAAACTACAATTAGGTAAATACAATTAGGTAAATACTATCGGGCGGCGTGTCTTAAGATCGTTGGATAATGGGGAAAACGGTTGGTCAATATTTACGAGCCGCACCACAGCTGGGATCTCATTTCTAATGGTAGTTTTGGGTTCCTATCATTTTATGCTTCACTGCTATATAATTTGTATCCACTGGATTTTTTTTTTTTTTCTTTTTTAGCACTAACCTAACCAAAAAACCTAACCTAACCCAATAGCCCTCAACTACATTTAGGTTAGGTTAGGTTAGGTTTTTTGGTTAGGCTAATGCAAACAAATAAAAATAAATAAATAAAGCCAAGAAAAAAAAAAAAATCCGGAGGATAAATATTATATAGCAATGAAGCATACAATGATAGGAACCCAAAACTACCATTAGAAATGAGATCCCAGCTGTGGTGCGGCTCGTAAATATTGACCATTATTTTTTCTTGTTTTTTTTATTTTTATTTTTAGGCTATTTTTTTTTATTTTTTTTAGCATTAACCTAACCTAAAAACCTAACCTAACCTAACCTAAATGTATTTGGGGGCTGTTAGGTTAGGTTAGGTTAGGTTTTTTGGTTAGGTTAATGCAAAAAAAAAAAAAAAAAAAAAACAAGAAAAAAAAAAAATTCCGGTGGATAAAAAGTATATAGCAATGAAGCATAGAATGATAGGAACCCAAAACTACCGTTAAAAATGAGATCCCAGCTGTGGTGTGACTCGTAAATATTGACCAAAATAATATTTTCCGGTGGATAAAAAGTATATAGCCTAGTAGGCCTAATGAAACATAGAATTATAGGAACCCAAAACGATAATATTCAAGGACAGTAGTGCGACGTTATGAGAAACAATTTATTAGGGAAAATAGGCACCAATAGATTCGTCATATTTTTCTCCATATAGTCCGCATGGAGGATTTTCGTTATCAACAAATTGAAAAATACCCACTTCACAGACAAATACACCAAAAATCTAAGTCAAAGCGGGGGTGTGGGGGCAGCAGCCCCCACCTATAATACTAGGTTAGGTTAGGTAAGGTTGTTAGGTTAGGCTAATGTCCTTTCAAAGGGGTATAGCCTAGGCTAGTAAACACTAGGATACCCTATACCCAGTCAGAGGTAAGAAGAAGAAGAGTCCTGCAGTAGTCTCCTTGAATGTTACCACTTCACCATATCTTGCATAAAACAACGAAAAATACTTACCAAATCAAAAGGGTCATGCTTCTTCTTCTTATTGTTTAAATGTGCAGTTTGCTTGGAGGGTTGTCTCCAGATTACTGCACAGGCGTGTAGATGGGACAGAGTAAGAATAGAAGGGGAAAATCATAGAATGAGGAATGAAAACTACTCAAAATTAGTCACTGAAGCCCCCCAACCGCGTCAAGGAGAGTAGTATCAGGGGGGCCATGCTTCTTGGGAAGTTGGGAGGCTAGGCCTAATGTTTTCGTATTTCTTAACACATACTAAGGAACATTTTGTGCATGATATCTTTGTATTTATTATTGTTTAATCATTATTGTATTTAAATATAAATGAATTTAATCAAGCATCTCAAAATTAAGCAGGAATATTTTGTCTTCCTTTGTTTTGTGGACATCGAAAAGAGCGCCACTTTCAAATGTAGTCTAGTCAATGTTAAAATAATTTTCTCAGCTTAGAAAGACTCTATAGGAAGCAGAAACGTACACATTATCTTAATTAACCCCGACTCTCATAGATTCTTCAGAATCTGATTAATATTATATAATGATGGCTAGAACATGTACAAAATAATGTATAAGTCTTTTTATGTTTTATTCTAGCTGACATTTAACAACTTTTCTCAGCTTAGGAAGGCTTGATAGGTATTTGACCACTTGCGAGTTTCGTTCTATAAGGAGTTGGAGCTGTAGACAACGATATTTAACAGAGTTTACAGCTAAAACATATATAAATACATAAAATCCAATTCAACATACTCTTTAGCCATCAAAAACCTACATTATTATTGTATTTATGTTTACTACCGATGTCAACAACTCCAACTTCCTTATAGAACGAGTGGTCAATTAACAACTTTTCTCAGCTTAGAAAGGCTTGATAGGCATAAAAATACGTCAAGTATATCAATTAACCCTCTGACTGGCATAGATACTTTGGAAACTGATTAAAATCGTTTAATGATAGTCAGAATATCTAGAAAATTCGTCAGTGTACGGGCAGGATAACTATTTTCGTAAATTGGCTTCTATTAGACAATATTTCTCAGCTTAGGAAAGACCTCTAGGAATGAAATGGGTGAAGAATCTCGGTTATCTATCTGTCTCCCATAGGTTCTTTAGTTAGTAGTTACTATAGTCTATTCGCTGTAAGTAGGTGAGAAATCATGACCTCTAACCTCTGTAACTCAAAAACGGCTACAGTAATCGAGCTAACATTTCTACCCTTTGGGAAGAAACAGTCAAGGAATATATGAGAGAGAGAGAGTTACAAGGAATAGTTAGAATCGTAGAGACCTTGCAGTCCATTCCGAGGAGATAATCGAAGTGGAAGGAGAGAGACTGTGTGCAAAATACTATATACTCTCTTCTTGAACTGCTCTACTGAAGATCTATTTACAACTTCGGAGGGAAGTTTGTTCCAGGTAGAACAGATCTTATATGTGAACAAGTTTCCACAGATACTAGTGCTGAACCTTTTCAATTCTAATTTCCAGCCATGGTTGCGTGTTGTATTCATAGAGGCTAAACATTTTGCTATATTCCACATTGTCAAACCCATTAAGTATTTTAAAAACTTCAATGAGCTGACCTCGTAGTCTGCGGGTCTCCAACGGGAAGAGATCAAGAGCTCTCAACCATTCCTCATAGAGAGAGAGAGGGGGGAGTATAATATGGGACTGTGTGTGTGTGTGTGATGGGTTGGGGTGGAGGGAAGGGTGTGAGCGTGAGCGTGTGCATGAGAGATAAGAGAGGGTGGGGGAGGGGATTTGATTTGATTTGATTATTTTATTAAGTTCGTATAAATAGGGGGGAAGAGGGGGGGGGGGGAGGGGGGGGGAGGGAAGGAAGGAGGGGGGGGGAGGGAAGGAAGGAGGGGGGGGGGAGAGAGAGAACGGTTTCACTATCACATTTCCCGCAGTTTTGGGCAATGTCTTCCAGCAATTTGCTATTTGATCCTTTCAACTATAGGTAGCGCCAACGAACTTGACAATAATCTTGACCCCTTAAGGAGGGATGGGCCAATTTTCTGGACCATTTTCTCCCTCGTTTAGCCCCATTAGTTTTCAGATGTTATGATGTTTGCCCCATTAGTTAGTCGATTTTAAGACCTTTCGACCCATTTTTTCGTTAATATTTAGACCTTTCGTGCTATATAGGTGTCGATTTTTTCCCTGGCGAATGATAGTGAGCCTGTAATGTTGGAAGGGACATTTTTCTACCGAAAAATTTACAAATTAATCTAGAAGGGGGATCTAATGGATGTTTTTTGTTTTTGTAATTTGATGGAGGTCTAGGAAGGAAACTAGAAAAATATTGAATACATGCAAAAATCGCCCAAAAAGTGAACCATCTCCCCTTAAACTCTCTAACACAACCTACCTTCGATCTAGTTTTCGATTCCATTGCGAAAGTCTCAAAATAGTAAGAGAAAGAACTTGCTCATCGAAAATTGCCGAAAATTCCGCTGATGTGACGCCGCTTGCGCCAGGAAATGTATGCATGTATGTATGTATGTATATACTCTTGCACATACCTCATAGCTGGGGGTGGCTGACTCGAGACAGAGCCCGAACGAAACAACATTTAAAGTTCCAATTCTTAGGGTCCGGGACCACTTTCGTGTTTCCTCACTCCTTACTCTGTTTTGTCTTGTAGGTCAATTTCACAAGGGGAGGAGGATTCCTAGCCTCCTGCCCCCAGAAGGAAAAGTAGGACAGTAAAAGAGACAGACAGAAATGGTTGAAGTTGGGTAGAGGATGCCAAACCTCACTCTGAATCAATAGGACCAGCCCTAAACCAAATTTTATACACATTTACAGCCCGTTTTCTCCAGCCCATTTTTAAGTTATAAGGGGTTAGAGGTCAAAATTTTATTTAACCAATTGAAGATGATAGTCAACTTCTAATATGCATACACATCTTCAATCGGTTAAATAAAATACAGCTAGATCTCCACGTCATATATCCCAGGGTTAAGTCTTGGTAACTATACAATTATACACTCACACATAAACACACACTTACATTCACATATACTCTCACAACTATAGTCTCTTGTAGCCTAATGTATAGATGAATGGATGGAGTAATTAATCATCATCATCATTTCCGACGCCTTGTTTCCCCCTGGGAAACCCCCACTAGAGGATGGCCATGACAGAAACGTCTCCAAGCTACTTTGTCAAGACATGCCTCCTTTGCCCGTGCCACAATGCCCCTTCCACTACGTGGAAGTTTTTCTTCAATATATTTTTCCACTTTCTTTTCCCATACCATAGGTGGTCTTCCACTACTAGCGGTTCCACTCACCTGACTCCCATATATCTTTCTTGGCATTCTGTCTTCATCCATTCTCTGAACATGGCCATACCACCTCAAAGTACTTCTCTTTATCTACTCAACCACACCGCAATCAACGCCCAAAGCCTGCTCTTCCATTCCAAAGGACTCGTACACTTTCCTATTACTTGGCCCATCTAGCCTATTCATGCCAGCTGCCATTCTGAAAAAGCTCATCACCACAGCTCTCAGTTTGACAGTTTAAAGAGGTCCTCGTCACTTGCCGTCCATGTCTCGCTTCCATACGAGAGTGTTGGGAGCAGCACACTGTTTCTCAGTTACTTTTTGACTTCCTGGCTAACCATTCTTCCTTTGAGAATACTATCAAGTTCTCCAATCACTTTTCTCCCTTGCATTTTTCTCTCTTTTATCTCACTCTCCATTTTATCATATTTGCATAGTACAGCTCCCAAATACTTGAAACTTTCAACCTCTTCTAGTACTTCATTTTTCAAATTTATTTTACAACTTTTCTTGTGTTCTTTCTTGATTCTATATTTTTCCTTAAAATCTATGGTTTCATGCATTCTTCTCTCAAACACCATACCTTACATTTCCCTACATTGACCTTTAACTTTCTCTTTTCACATACCCTGTCAAAGTCAGTGATCACTCTCTGAAGTTCTTCAGCATTTTCCGCCAACAGGACTGCATCGTCCGCATATAGGCATGTTAAAATCTTCCATGTTCTTCCCTCTGATTCCAGTCTAGCTCCCACACCCATTGATACAGCCCTACATTCCCTAATCACTCCATCCATGTATATATTGAACAACCAAGCTGACATGACACATCCCTGTCTTACACCTACATTGACCTCACAATTTTCACTTAACTTATCCCTACCTTCACATTTGCCATTGCATTCCTATAAAAAGATTTTACTGCCATTAGCAACTTTTCTCCCACACCATATACTGTTAACACATCCCACAGGCCCTCCCAGTCTACTTTGTCGTAGGCTTTTTCCAAATCCATGAATGCTGCATAGAGTTTTCTGTTTTTGGCCAGATACTTCTCTACCAACAATCGCATTGAGGCTATCTGGTCAATGCAGCCCCTGCCCTTTCTGAAACCTCCCTGTTCCTCACTTATTTTGTCATCCGTTATCTTCTGTAGCCTCTGTGTTACTACTCTTGCGTGTATTTTTCCAGGTATTCTAAGCAAGCTAATTCCCCTATAATTCTTACACTCTTCTTTACTACCCTTCCCTTTGTACAAGGGTACTATCACTGCTTTCCTCCAGTCCTCTGGTACACTTTCCTTTTCCCATGCTAATTTACATAGCCTATGCATTATGTCAACAGCTTCTTCTCCTCCATATCTCAGCATTTCACCTGGGATGTTATCTACTCCAGCAGCTTTGCCCATTTTAAGTCTATTGATTGCTTCTTTTACTTCTTCTCTGCTTATCTGGCTTTCAACTACCCTGTTTATTCTACCTCTCTCCATTCCTATGGATGAGATCTTTGCCTTCCCCCTACTCTTTACAGCTAAGCTACTAAAATGATCTTTCCATACTTTCACCACACCTTCACCCTCTACCACTCCCCATTCATGTCCCTCATCCTACCACCTGAGACACTCTCAGTCTTCTTCCCTCTGGCTTCTTTCACAGCTCTGTAGTATGCTTTCCTGTCATTCAGAAACTGTTCACTAATCTTTCTCCCATATGCCTCATCTGTCTTCCTTTTAGCGTCTTGTATCGCCCTCTTCACTCTGTTTCAAATTTTTACATTCTTCTTTCCTCGCATCTCTAGTTTCTCTAGGTATATTCTTTTGCAGCATACTCTTTCTGAACTTTTTATTTTTTTCACTATTTCTTCTATCTCTTTACTAAACCATGCGTTACCTTTCTTCTTCCACATTTTAAAGGTTTTCTTCCCACATACTTTCTCAGCTGCTTTAATCATGGAGCCTCTTGTACCTTTCCATACTTCGTCTACAGTATTTCCCAGATCTATCATAACATCCATGTCCTTTATAGTCTCTTTCAGGATGTCCTTGTATTTTGTTGCATTACATTCATTTAATTTTCTCACATTTATTCTCTCTACTGTCAGTTTTCTCTCTTTCCTCTCATATTTCCACTCTTTCCTTATCCTCACTTTTGTCAGCACTGTATAGGCAGCTAGTGGTCTGGACCCAGATTCACTAACGGTCGTACGATCCGAAAACTCCCTTACCGTTCCCTTACGTCTCAACGCTGGTATTCACGAAGCGTCGTAGCGGCCATCTTTGATCGTAGGAAGGCCCTAAAATCGCCTTTCGCAAAGGGTGGTCCAGACCACCCTTACATGAATTTGACCCGGATATAGGTACACAAATATCGATAACACAACCCGCGACCATAACAAATTCGTCTGCAGTATAGCTCTTTATGACACACTAAGTCATTATTGAGGCAATAATAGCGCAATATGATTGTTAACTTGTGTTTACAACACCATTAAGGCATTTAATACAAAGTATGAATATATTTGTATCCTTAATGTCTTATGACAGGCCGAATTAAGCTATGAATAGCCTACATATGCCAGCCTAGACCTAGTCAAGGTTAATTGATGCACAAATTCATGTGCTGCGACAACACGTAGCCTACCATTAGTAGATTTTAACCCTCATTTATTGCGGAAATGTTTTATTCCAACTCCCCACCACCTCTGAGTTAGATTAGGGTAGCCTATTCCTCAACAAATTTGAAAGTATCACAGGAACAAAATGATGACAAGAATTACCCTAGGCCTAGCCTAAAAAATGAATAAATAATAAACGCTGTGTGAATAATTTTGTTTAGCCTAGCCTAGGCTATAACCTAGGTTTATTTTGAAAAAGTTAGGGCTATTTAGGCTAGACAAGTTAGGCCTATGTATGGTATTTTGGTTAGGCTAGCAATGCCTAGCTGGGTTAGATTAGGGTAGCCTATTTCCTTAACAAATTTGAAAGTATCACAGGAACAAAATGATGAAAAGAATTACCCTAGGCCTAGCCTAAATGTGTGAATAATTTTGTTTAGCCTAGCCTAGGCTATAACCTAGGTTTATTTTGAAAAAGTTAGGGCTATTTAGGCTAGACAAGTTAGGCCTACGTATGGTATTTTGGTTAGGCTAGCAATGCCTAGCTTGGTGTAGCCTAAGCATGGTAAAGTAGAAGCCTAGCAGGTTAAGATGGTGTTTGCAGGCATACCGTCCTCATTGTTAACTAGCTATTATTAGTCCCATGCTGGTAATATATTTGATGATGGCAATAAGTCATGGGAGGTGAGGGGGACAAAGCCCCCCTCAACCTATCATTATTTCCCATGGCCAACTTTTGGATAATAGATTGAGGTCTATGCTAGGCCTATTTTGAAAAGGTAGATAGGCCTTGAGGTGTTGTGGATACAAAAAAAATACCCTAGACCTATTTTGAAAAATTAGGCCTAGGCTAAGTCTGGCATTTTGGCTTTGCTAGAACTGCCTTTGTAGGCATAGACATAGTATAGTCTGGCATTTTGGTTTGGCTCGCCCTGTCTAGGTGTAGACATGGTAAAGTAGAACAATATACTGTGGTTAAGGTATAAATAATACACTCCCAACTAGCCTAATATATGATTATCAATGATCAATCCGTCGAAAATCCTTTAACTTAGGCCACTAACAGGCTTCCTGTAGCCTAGCTAGGCTAATTTCTTATCATCAATTCACAAGATACTCTATTCTTCTTCCTGCTGGCTGTGGTGGATCGAATTAGCCATGCTAAACAATGACAAGCTCATAAATTAAAGTATATTAGGTTCTTCTTGGCGCTTCAGTCATGTGGGTGACATATTGTTTATTTACAAAGGCCAAGCGCCTGATTGGTCAAGAGAAGCCTCGGTGAAAATAACCGAAAGGGAGCCGTAAGGGAGCTCAACGATGCGTTCGTGAATACACCTTCCGCACTCCCTTAGGAACGATCGTAGGTTGCTGTACGACATCGCACGCTACGACCGTTAGTGAATCTGGGTCCTGATCCCGTCAGCATACCTCTTACAGCTTTTGAATCTAAAATTCTTCCTTTTAGTCCGGAGTCCATCATGGCGTTAATTAATGGGGCACTTAACATTCGGGAAGGCCTCGCTATAAATTGCTACTGAACCAGAATTAATTAATATTTTTTCACCAACCAACTTTAAAACTCAATTAATGAAATCGACAAATTGTAACCCAGTAGGCTACCGGTAACGTCTTTTTCGTTATATTTTGGCAGCTATTAGGGGGTTTTATTCAGCCTAGTAAGAACGTCTACATATTTAAAGGCTACAGGTTATCTCAATCAATCCTTATAACTACCATATGTCCTTCCTGAGCTTCATAAAATCGTCTAGATGCAGCTAAAATTCAATAAAAAAGATGTCACCGGTACTGAAGGGGTTAACCAATCAGAGGACAGAATTATGTCAACAACAATGATGGCCGCCAAGCGTTACCATAGCAACGGCAGCTAAGGATGTCGTTGCTATGGTAACGCTTGACGGCCATTTTTGTTGCTTTTATAAATATTCTGTCGTTGCTATGGTAACGTTGGCGGCCATCATTGTTATTTACATAATTCTGTCCTCTGATTGGCTAACCCCTTCAGTACCGGTGACGTCTTTTTTTCAGCTACATCTAGATGATTTTATGAAGCTCAGGAAGGACATAGGCTATGGTAGCTAAAAGGACTGATTGAGATAGTCTGTAGCTATGCAGACGTTCTTACTAGGCTGAATAAAATCGGCTAATAGCTGCCAGAATATAACGAAAAATACGAAATTACTCCAGTCCCTTCTCCACCAGATAATGACTCGTATTCTTAAAAATTTCTTTCCCTTCACAGCGCCTGAAACCGAACGAATACTGTGGGGATGAGCGTTGTTTATAGAGATTAGACAGATTAACACTCCCATTTCTCAAGCTAGCGTAATTTTTCAAGCTATTTCGTCCATTAACACCATGCACCACGAAGGAAAAGAATAGTTTAAGAATACCACCCTATTATGTGGCTTGATTGAAGGTAGAACAGGAAATAAATGTTACACATCCTTTGCATATTGAACATTCGCGTAAGAAAAAAAATGTATGACAAATTAATGTATAAAATATTCGATCGATTACTAGTCTTGTCCGAAGCATAAGGATATTTGCAGGATGATAATTGTGAATTTTGTTCGAAAATTGTATGAAACTTGCGAATCGCGAAGCTCTGTAGGTAGGTTCGGCGATTAAAAAAAAAGGCAAAGAGGTGCTATTAAAGACATTACCTCCACACACCATGCACATAACAAAGAAAAAAAAATAGCTTAGCCCTCTCCGACATATGACGCGATTTTGAGCCTATTGGGGATACTTTAAAGCCTTTGTTACCATCGGGGTATTTAGAAACTTTTAGTTTAGTTACTTCAACCTCTGCAGTTGTCTTTGAGTTAGATGTGGGAAGAAAACTAAATTAGGAGAGGTAGCCTAAGTAATTATAAGAGTGAGATCACTCTATTTCTTATTGCTAATCTGGCACCCTCTCGTCATATGTGCGTGAAAGGGTTAAAAAGGCCTATATATCAAGGTTAATTTAACATCTATTTGGAATTGGGTACGATCTGTCTAGGGAAATAATTGTTTATGAATAGGCTACCACCCAAGATGTCTCGAGTTGTTTCGAGTTCGAGTTGACATGTATCCATAACAGGCATCCTTGATTCGGTTCGGGAGTCGACATAGATTAATTCACTAGTTGCGAGTTTCGTTCTACAAGGAAGTTGGAGCTGTAGACAACGATATTTAACAGAATTGACAACTATAATGCGGTCGTAGTATTTATAGATAAATAAAACTCAATTCAACATACCATTTATCCATCAGAAACCTACATTATTATTGCATTTTTGTTTAACATCGATGTTCACGGCTCCAACTTCCTTATAGCCTGAAACTCTCAAGTGGTCAATTTGGGTAACTAGGTGGTAATTAGGTAGGCTTCGAGTTGTCTTTTGAAGGCCTTAATTCGAAGCTATCTCGAACTTCTCATTATTTATGCACCTGCCATTGTATATTTGGGAAGTTCATTTGGGTGTTCGAGGCTTCATATATAGAGCCACCGGTATTTATGTCTTAGAGTGTACTAAGGGAGGTATGGGTATCCTTAATAGGTTACTTGAGGATATTATAACGGGAACATTGCGAAACATTTATCAAAAAAATCACCCGAACCTCCGTTTCTGTAATAAATAATCTAACTCCAAAATTTGATCATGCCAAGCCAAATTTTAGTTATATACTCTAAATTTGCTTTGATCATTGTGGGAGGTCGGATTTGCTGAACAATAAGGGTAACTGGGCAGTGTGTACCGGAATGTGGTGGTTTACAAGTATACATTATTGCAGCGCAGAGTGTAGAGACCGGCTGGGACATCTGGCAGGAGTGACTGTTGGATTCTGCCTGTACCCTGACAGTCGTGGCATACTCTTGCCCGCAGCGACCATAAAGACCCTCTGCCAAGCGCTTGTTCAATGTTATTTTGACTATTCTGTGTCATCCTAGTACTCTGCATCATCTAAATCAGCACAGCATTTTCAGGTCACTCAAAATAAAATGGTTAGGTTCATGTTGAACCTAGGACCCAGATCACATGTTGGCCAGGAACAACTTCAGTCACTAGGTATGCTCAATGTTTCTGACAGGGCCAAACAAATCAGGCTCACTAATGCCTTCAAAATTTTCTATGACAGAGCTCCAGAGTATCTAAAGAATGATTTTGTTAAAGCAAATGAGAGGAGTGGACATAATACAAGAAACAGGATGTTTAATTTTAAGGTCCCAAGAATCCAAGGACAGGGTAAGCAAACATTCTTCTTCACTGCTGAGACAGGAATCTATCCAGGAAGCCTGGAGCCGGGGGAGTGCTGGAGACCCTTAGTGATCCTTGGTCTCAGGGTCTTCTCCTGGGCAACCTAGATGTGTGTATGAATTTATACAGTATATATTTTTGTTTATGTTGTGTTGTGTTGTACCTGTTCGGGCTTTGTCCCAAGTCGGCCACCCCCAGCTATGGGGTATGTACAGTCGCAATCCCTAAAAGTAAGCCCCCCTCGACTCGAGAAATATTGGTATCCCGGGTCTTTCTGGATGACAGGTAAACGTGGCACAAACGATTACACTCCGCTCCGATTTAGCACAGGTGGCTCGAACAGCAAAATGAACCCTTGATGGTTTTGATTTATCAACGTTAGTTTTTGCTTTCCATTGCTATCAGTTATTTAAAGGTCAGCCAAATAAAATATTGCACAATTATTTGTGTATAAACACAATTCACAAATACATTTCTCATACGCCTATATTTAGGTTGAAACGCATGCAATTTGAAATCATTCAAACAAATTCCTCAGTGTCCGAAACCTACAAGTTCAAAATATAATACATTGTTTAAGCAATACTGTTTATAGTAACAAGACTATTTTTTAACGAAGGTCATAATGCAATAGATAGGTATGGAGATTGGCCAACTATATTCAATCCAAGCTACAGTAGGCTTTATCGCATCCCGAAGTAACAAGATCGAGTCGAGTCCTTCAGAAATAAAAAGTTTGATTAATATTAGTCCATTCATAATCAGAAAGATTACTATTTGTTTGTGCAAATTTCGTCCGTGAGGGATAAGGGAAGCCTTTCTGTGAGATTTAATGATATGGCAGTAAATTCTGAATAAACATAATTCATCATGCAACACATGTCTACTATTTGCGACAATACAACACCTGGGCAATACCTGACTACCGTAGGTAAAACGAAATGTCATATATTGCATAAATGTATGCGCACTCAACACAGTTTTGTCCTACCCCATTCATGATTAATTATTTCTGCAGGTTACCTGATCACCTTATCGAGTTTTTGCGCCTTCCCTCTCACTTTCTAAAACACAGCAACGTTGCAAAAATTTCATTAACACTTATCCAATCTAACATAAGTATGTAGTGAAGTATATACAGTATATTTATTTTGTATATGTGTATGAGGGAGACAAAACGCAGAACTGTTTGTTACGAGTGCCTCCCCAGAGTTAAAAGGGGGTTAGAGCCATTATCAAGGAACGGTCGAACCCAAATCCCTGGATACACGGAGTTTGAATGCATTTAAGTCATAGGATGAGGGACATATGGGTTCAGGGAGAGGGTTCAAGAGCTCACCTATTGAATAGAAAAAAACAATGGGAATATAGGTTAGCTCTTGAGTTGGAGAGTTGCACAGAGTACAGTATATGCTCATGAACGGAAGCTCATATTAAACAACATGATTGAAGGAAGTTGATGGAATATTAATAAACGTTAAGCTGTATACCTTAGAAGTTATCCACTTGAGGATCACGACGCATTTTTGACAGTTTATTCCGCTTATAGTTTATAGTTTGATGAGTAGCATGGCAGTCAAAGGATTGAATGAGTCTTTTCCTTGTAATACCAACAGATCTTCCACAAGTTGCATAACATTGAGTTGTGATAACAAGAACAAACGGTTAAAATACATCGTAAATCTTGAAAGAGATAAGTTAGTCGAGAATGAGATTTCATTACATATATACTTATTTCAAAGTTATCATGAAACCGATTGCGTCACATTAGCCATTACATTACTTTCATCTAGCATTTCAGCATGCTGTAATTACGGGGTGAATATAATGCCCTTGAAAATAATTAAGAAGTTTTTAATTAGAAATAAGGTAATTGGATAAAAGCAGAGTTTATTTTTTGTCCTCATGGGAGCTAATTCATTCTGCCACGAACTCTGTATTCAAAAGTCAATAGTATCGCAAACATAGTGGATTATTGAATCATTAGGATATAAATCTGAGCTAGATAAAACACTGTTTAAAGTAACAAGATTGAATGCAACAATAATATTTGGTGAAATAATATATTAACATATGGACTATTTTTACTATTATTCAACAACTTCTAGTATAATTCCATTCTCTCTCTCTCTCTCTCTCTCTCTCTCTCAACTACCTATCTGAATTGGCTTGGTTCTCTACTTCTACCAACCTTTTTTTTTTTTGTCGAGTTTTATTATTATTATGTTTATGATTTCCAAGTTAGTTCATATATGTTATAAGTTCTTATGTATAGTGGCAGTTTGTCAGAACCAATTTTACTATTCCTAGAGCTGAAAACTTACGATCATACATTTTACCCCGAGATATGGTGGTATGCCTGAACATAGTGAGCTGTGCATTTTACCGGTCTAGGAAAGTAAGGTCTTCGTAAAGAATCATGGTAATCTCTACCTAGTGTCAGAGGGCAATAGAAGCTAAAAATATGTTCAAATTAGGGAAAAGGGGGGTTGGGGAGAGAGTAGTTTAGAAGGACACACAGGAATATCGAATGTATATATTACCATCACTAGAGATGAATAGAGTATGAAGCTAAAACACGGTTGCCAGTTGTTCTAAATGTCATCAATAATGCTTGACCACTAAAGTTGCTTCAATGCAGTAAATATATGTAATTGTTTTATCTATTCATTCACAGACATAAATAACCATACTCAACCATTATCAATATGCCTCGTTTGGGCCAGTATGCCTAGTGCAGATTTCCGTGTCCAGTTATACAACTTGAAGTAATTTACAACCTGCGAAAATAAGCAACATACTGTAGTTGCAGTCAACCACAAAAGGTTCATATGGCTGTTCGAACTTCTGTTTCATTTGAGTGGAGTGTGTTCGTTTGTGCGTTCCCAAGTTTACCCGTCGTTCAGAAAGACCCTAGCTAATTTTATTGTTAGCATCGAGGGGGGCTTACTTTTAGGGATTGAGACTGTACATGTCATATTTGTAACATACTATGTGGTACCAACTCTGTAAATTGCTAACTGAATAAATATTATTATTATTATTATTATTATTATTATTATGTTAAGTCAGTGACTACATGTTGGATCGTTCCTGTACCCTGACAGTCGGGGCATACTCTCCAAATGCTGTATCTGCTCAGCTGTCTACCTTGCTCTACCAAGTTGGCCTGCTTTGGACATTCCTGCAATTTCGGAATCTCTGGAGTAGGCTACATCCTTCCGGGCCGCAACAGATAAGCCCTTATGGAGTGTCCCTTCTCTTTTAAAAAACTGATGTAACCAGAGGATAGTTTGAGTCATACACTCTTACTCCTATATTAGTTTAATTCTTTACTTGCTATATATTCCAACAACTCAGAACTTCTGCTAAATATCGATGTCTACAGCTCCAACTTCATTATAGAATGAAACTCGCAAGTGGTCAATTGCTCATAATCGCCTTCTCTGATCCTCTTACTTTCTTCTTGCTTCCTCTGTATCTTCCACTCAGATAGCCTCTCCCTTACTTCTTCTCTCCAGTCTCTGTATAAGGGGAGACTGGCAGTTTGTTTGGTCTATTAATTCATTTATTCATATATTTTTTTAGTTTCCTCCCTAGACTTCCATCAAGCTTAGAAAAACACCCCCTAGACCCCCCTTCAAGATAAATTGGTACATTTTTCGGTAGAAAAATGTCCCGGCCGAAGGCCATTTCCTCTTAAAATTGCAATAAATGAAAGTGGTCAATTACCAGCTAAAATACGGTTGTGAGTTTCGTTCTATAAGGAAGTTGGAGCTGTAGACGTTGATATTTAGCAGAATTGCCAGCTAAAATACGGTTGTAGTGCATATATAAATATATAAAACTCAATTCAACATACTTTTTATTCATCAAAAACATACATTATTATTACATTTCTGTTTTATAGCCTTTCCCTTAAGCCGGAGTCACAAGAGCCGTTTTTAGAGCAATTTTTTCGGGCAATTATGGTGTGGCAGCTTCAAATATTACACTTTATCAGAATTCAGCCGCCTAACATACTCTACCATCAATCTAGTTACCGATACCAGTGCAAAAAAGTCCTAAATATAACGAGAAAAAACTTGCTCATGGAAAATTGACTGAAAAATCGCTAGTGTGACAGCGGGCTTAACCCTATTAGATGCAGGGGGGGGGGGGGGGCCAATTTGGAGCCTCCCAGTTTTACTCCATTAGCTTGTAGATGTTAAGACTTTTCATCGCATTACTTTGGCGATTATATGATGCTTCAACCCAATAAGGTGTCGATTTTTCCTGGGCGAGCAAAAGCGAGCCCACAATTTGGGAGAAACCGGCCTTTGGCCGGGAAATTTTTCTACCGAAAAATTAACACATTTAGTTTGAAGGGGGTCTGGGGGACGTTTTATTAGTTTGAAGGGGGTTTGGAGAGGCGTTTTTCCAAGTCTAGCGGGTAAACTAAAAACACATTGATCGAAAATGGCTTAAACAATGAAAACTTCAATAATAATTAAACTAAATACCATAATAACCCCCAAGACGTTGCACCAGATAGCGTTAACTTCTTCTCTCCAGTCTCTGTTAAACCGCTATCACTCGAGCGCTTTTATAGTAAACATTCGATCAACATTTTTCTGGCAACATATCTGGAGTATTTTGCAACGGTGTCGGAAACTGGACTGATGGTAGATGAATTTAGGTAACCGAAATATTTTATATGTTGATCACATAAGCTGCCAGACCAGTGTTGAGGATAAATGTAGAGTGAAAAAGCGCTCGTGTGATACAGTCTTTAACCCGTACACTACCGGAGCCGTTCTTTCAATATTATTCTGGCTACTATTAGACGATTTTATTCTGGCTACTATTAGACGATTTTATTCAGTCTATAAAGGTCTTCTTGCAATGAACAGGCTTCGAACTATCTCGCTTAACCATTTTACTATCACAGATCTTCCTTAACCCCTTCGAACATTACCGTGCCGTCCTTTTAACTTTATTCTGACTACAATTTTATTCAGTTTATAAAGGTCCTCTTGCAATAAACAGGCTTCGAACTGTCTCGCTGTCTCGCTTCGAACTGTAGGCTACCATAGTGCGGTTGGGAATATGAACATGATTAGATTAATATCCAGTATTCGAGAATGGATAATAAGTCGTAGGCGTGTGCATAAACCTTTAACCGTCCTGATGGTGTAATGGTTAAGGTGGCAAAAATATGTGTGTGATAACCCGGGTTCGAATCCCGGTGGATCATATATACTTTAATTAATTTCATTGGGGGTGTGGTGGTGAGATTAATAAAAATAATATTATACCGGTATCACGTGAGCGCTTTTATAGTCAACATTCCACGATCATTCCACGGGGGGGGGGGGGGGGGGGGGGGGGGGGGGGGGGGGGGGGAAAAGGGGGAGAGGGGGGGGGGGGGGGGGGGGGGGGGGGGGGGGGGGGGGCTAGGATTTGTTTTCTTCTAAGCTTGATGGAGGTCTAGGGAGGAAACTAAAAAAAAAATATGAATAAATGAATAAATAGACCAAACAAACGGTCTGCCTCCCCTTAAACATCTTTCTCTTACTTCTCTCCTCTTATAGATCTCTTAATTCCACTATTGTCTAAAGTCGGTGTCACACGAGCGATTTTTCAGTCCATTTTTACGGGCAATTGTTGTCTGGCTGCTTCAAAATACACCTAAATGGCACTTAAGGCCTTAAAATTGACAACGAAATGGGGCGAAAGGTGTTAAAATCACCAAACTAATGAGCCGAACGTCTTATAATTTCAAAACTAGAGAGGCTAAACATTAGGGAGAAGGGGGTCCAGAAAAACTGTCTGCCTTCCCTTAAGTTCCATAAAAATTAAACTAGCTAACATAGTCTACCTTCGATCTAGTTTCCAATTCCAATGCAAAAATATTCCTAAATATCACCAGAAAAAACTTGCTCATGGAAAATTTACGGAAAAAGTGCTCGTGTGACAGTGGCTTTAGTTTATCTTTCCAACTCTGTTGTCTCCTACTTGCCTTATCTCAATTGGCCACTTGCGAGTTTCAGGCTATGAGGAAGTTGGAGCCGTAAACATCAATTTAAAATAAATGCAATAATAATATAGGTGTCTGATGGATAGAAAGTATGTTTAATTGGGTTTTATGTATCTATATGTGCACTACAACCGTATTTTAGCTGGTAATTCTGCTAAAAATCAATGTCTACGACTCCAACTTCCTTATAGAACGAAACTCGCAAGTGGTCAATTGATCAGTTCCTATTTAACCCTCTCAGACTCCTATGACTCATTTAATTTACATTTTCTGGCTATTATTTGACGATTTAATTCAGATTCAAAATGGTATGTGGATGTAGAGATAGTCTTTACCCTTTTGAATCCCACAGATCCTTCCTAAGCTGTATAAAAGCGTCTAATTATAGCCAGAATAAACCGTCAAAATGCGTCAAGAGCCTGAAGGGGTTAATGTTCCAGCTTCCCCCCCCCCCCACACTCCTCCTGCCATTCTCTAAACCCATGTAGTAACAGGGACGTTCTTTTCAACACATTCTGGCAACTATTAGACTGTTTTATTCAGCTTAGAAAGGACCTCTAGCAGTAATAAAGCTTCAAACTATCTCAACCAACCCTTTTAACTACCACAGATCCTTCCCAAGCTGCATAATGTCATCTAAATATAGCTAGAATAAAATATAAACACGTCGCTGGTACTCAAAGGGTTAAGTTTTCTCTGTACTACAGTCGCGCTAATAAGTCATGTCCCAGCTGTCATTACGTTTGGCTTGCTCTGTGCTGTATTAATATCTGTCAGATGTTGAATAGGGTGGGTAAGTGTATAGGAACATGTTTTTATATTTCACTCGATATGAAAAAATTAAGCTTAGATATTGCTGATATCAATTATTGATCAAAATATACTTAGTGCCGAGACATCACTTATTAGCGCGACCGTACACGTCCCACCTATGAAAATTTAGCCCTCGAGTTCCATCTGCTCCCTGCATATTGCTCCGGGCACTGGGACCTCTGCACGCGACAAGCACAAGAAGCAATCAGAGGATAAATGGGGTGGAGTACATTTGAAGAAAGGATAGGAAAAGCTAAATGGAATTACAAAGTGAGGCTAGAGGTGATGGAGGAAAATAGGTGGCCAAAGAAGGTATACAGATGGGCGAGCGAGGAAAGTAGATGGAACAGAGAGTGCAAAAGAAGGCTGGGAAGGATAAATATAAAACAGGACTATGTGGGAGGGGAATTTGGAAAACGAAATGGGAGAGAGGATTGGGTCATACTGGAAAATGGGAGAGGATGTATCAAAGAGATAGAGAAAGGGATAAAAGAGGAGGGAAGAAGAAAGTGGAGGGAAGGGGTAGAAAACAAAGCCATGCTTACAGAGGGAAGGAAAAACCAGCTAGAGAATTTTTCTATGATGGAGGATGGGGATCTAAATTGCTGTTTAAAGCAAGGACAGGATCCCTAGAGACAAATGGAAGAACAAAGAGATGGAACGGAATGGAACCGCACTGTAATCGGTGCGAAATGGGAGGAGACCCAATAGTCGAGGACATAGAACACATAATAACGGAATGTACAAAATATGATGAGAGAGACGAGTTGGAGAGATACATGAGGAATAGAGTTGGGGAAAGTGGGTGGGAGGAAGTAAAGCAGAGAGACTATAGAGGGGTAGGGGCACTGCTGGGGGTAACACAAGATATGGAAACACAAGATATGGAAACACAAGACATGGAGATGATGAAGAGTAATAATAATAATAATATTATTATTAGGATACTAGAAAAGATATGGAGGAAGAGAAATGGGTAGGGGGGGGGGATGTGATGGGTAGGTCTAAAAAACTGTCCCTTATGCTATCTGTCTACTCTAAACTTTCCCTCTTACTAACGTTTCTGAGCCAGTACCAATACAAAGGTCAGCCCTGTGGACCTGCGCGGTCTGCGGGAGGGATCAGCAAACGGTAACTAGGAAACGAGGAGAGTACCAGGAACAGAGGAGACCGATATAATGGTAGAAGCCGAAGAAGCGGTTCCTAGAGAGGGAGGGGAGAGTGAGCCGACGCCCAGGGACGGAAGCAGAGAAGAACCTGCCCCTAGGGAAGGACAAGAGGAAACAGTCCCCGGGAACTGGGTAAGTAATCCAACCGAGGCCCCAGTCGCGAGAGAGGACGGAGAGGCCCCAACCG
Source organism: Paralithodes platypus (assembly GCA_032716605.1). Classification (NCBI taxonomy): domain Eukaryota; kingdom Metazoa; phylum Arthropoda; class Malacostraca; order Decapoda; family Lithodidae; genus Paralithodes; species Paralithodes platypus. Next base: position 1,596,129 of record CM064485.1, on the reverse strand, counting down.
AGAGAGAGGACAGAGAGACCCCTGACTCCGGCAATGAGAGTGAGAACCCCCGGGAAATGTGAACCAGGAATCAGCAGGATAGGAACTGCATTAGATTAGGGTGCCTAAATGTGAATGGATGGGGAGTGGGAAAAATGGAAGACATGAGTGAAGTACTGTATGAGGGGGGTATAGATGTGATCGGTATAACAGAGGCAAAGCTACGTGAAAGAGTGGAACTGTACACGGAGAACTACAGAATGACTGGGAAGGGGCGCAGTAAATGGAAGAGAAAGGGTGGAGGTATAGGCCTAATAGTGAGAAAGAACATGGATATGGAGGTTGAATAGTTAAAAGTCGGTGAATGCGAGATGAGTGAAGATATGATGGCAGCTTACCTGAACTACAAGGCAAAAGGAAAGACTGAAAAGATCCTACTGATCATATGCTACATGACGGTACAGGGACCGGATACCAGACGTGATAATGAAAGGAAATATGACCTAATGAGGAGACTGGTAAACGACCATAGACGAGAACATGTGATCGTAATGGGTGATATGAACGGACACATCGGAATCCTGGGTGAGGAAGTGAATACGAATGGACAACTGTTAAGGGATTTCACTGAGGAGCATGAACTGGAAATCTTAAATGAAACCATCGCAGAGGGACGAGTGACATGGGCCGGAAGAGACAATGAATCTGCGATTGATTATATCTTGGTGAATGAGAATGCAAGGAACAATGTGGAATACATGAGGATAGACGAAGAACGAGGGATGGATGTGACAAGTGACCACAATATGTTGTGGATACAGTATGCCTGTGGGAGGGAGAGAAAGGAAGCTAGGAAACCAAAGGGTAAGAAATGGAAACTGAAACAAGTGGACTGGGTAAAATTCGGGGAAGAACTAGAGCGTGTGAACTGGAGGGATGACGGAGGGGTAGACAGAATGAATGAAGAGTTCACCAAGACAGTGAAAGAAGTAGCTGAAAGAAGAGTTGGGAGGAAAAAGAAAGGAAATAATAGGAGACCCCAGAGGAGATGGTGGAACCAAGACATCGAATCCGCCAGGAAAAAAAGAAAAGAGAGCAACCGAAGGTGTAGAAGACTGAGGAGGTCCAAGGACAACGGTGAGAACGAACGGGTCGCATATGAGGAAGCATGGGAGGAATACAGGAAGCACAAAAGTATAACAGGAGGCCTAATAAGGAAAGCGAGAGTAAAAGCTGATAAGGATGTAGTAGATGAGCTGAAGGCAAGGGGTGGTGAGGTCAGTAGAGAATGGTATGACTTCTTAAGGGGAGAGCAAGAGAGTGAAAGAGTGAATGTGGCAGTGATAATGGTGAACGGAAGAGAGGTGAGAGGGACCCTGGAGAAAGCTAGGGCAGTAAAAGAATTCTGGGAAAACATAGGTGGTGCTAATGAGGTGGAGGATAGGGGCGAACCCAACCTGATAATAGGAAGAAAGATACCAGTAGATGAAAATATGGATTACGAGATCAGTAGGGAAGAGATAATGAAATGTGTCAAGAAACTGAAGACTGGTAAAGCCGCAGGAAACGACGAGATCCCATATGAATTCTATGAAGAGGGTGGGAATGGAGTAATTGAAGGCATGTATGGGCTTTTTAAGAAAGTGTGGTCAGGAGAGAGAGTACCGTATAAATGGAACGAGAGCCGGGTGACCCTGCTACACAAAGGGGGTCACAAGAGTAAGAAAGAGCTGAAAAACTACCGACCAATAACGCTAACGGACACAATTTCCAAGGTGTTCTGTGGGGTGCTGAATGAAATGCTGAAAGTGATCTTTGAAAGGAACAGAGTGATGGGTGAAGAGCAGAATGCGTTTCGAGTGGACAGAAGAGGGGAAGATAACATGTTCGTAGTGAGAGAAGTGATAGAAAATACGAAAAAGTCCGGACGGAAGGGATACTTCGCCTTCCTAGACATAGAGAAAGCATATGGCATAGTAAACAGGTACAAGATGTGTAGGCTGCTTGAAACAGTAGGTGTGAGTGAAAAGATAATAAACATCATAAGAAGTAGGCCTATGTATGAGAATACCAGAGCTAGATACAGTATGGGGGATATAGAGACAGACTGGGTCGAAAACAAGCGGGGAGTTAGACAGGGCTGTGGGCTATCCCCTCTCCTGTTTGGGATGTACACAGAGGAACTAGCTGCAAGAATGAAAGAAGCTGGCAGGGGAACACTAATTGGGAACGAACATCTGGGTATCTTGCTATATGCAGATGATGTGGTGATCATGAGCGACAACCGAGAGGATCTGCAGAGGATGCTAGATGTGGTGTCCGAATATGGCAATGATTTGAATGTGAGCTTTAGCAGGGAGAAAAGTAAAGTGCTAGTAGTGAATGGGGATGAAACGGATGTGGGTGCGACGTGGCTACTTGGAAATAATATTATTACCCAAACAAATTAATAAAAGTACCTGGGGATCACAGTGGATGCAAGAGGATGCGAGAAAACAAAAGATGAGAGACTAGCAAGAGCGAGCCAGTGGGTGGGAAGACTTAGTAGTGCTGCAAGGTGTAGAGCGAACAAGTATGAAGTAGTGCGAGGAGTATGGAAGGGTATGGCTGTGCCGGGCCTGATGTATGGTCTGGAAACCATCCCGTGGACGGCGAATGACACGGCAAAGCTGGAAGTTGCCCAGAATAGGGCCGGAAAGCTCGCACTGGGAGCTAACAAGTACACTGCAGTAGAAGCCTTGAGAGGTGACGCAGGGTGGAACTCCTTTGAAGAAAGAATAGACAAGGGAGCCCTACAGTACCGGGTCAGACTGGAAAAAATGAATGGTGATAGATGGGCACGAAAGGTGGGAAAAATGTTATTTTAATACCACGAATTTTCCGAGTGTTTTTTATAAAAATAATTGTTCATTTACATCAATATATAGTGTTTGTAATTAATTAGAAATCTCGGGAAAACCTATTTCCCCCATTAGGCCTATCGATCCATGTTGAGACACGTCCCCCGATAGTGATTTGAAAAGACATTAGCCTAACCTAACAACCTTACCTAACCTAACCTAGTATTATGGGTGGGGGCTGCTGCCCCCACACCCCCGCTGGTTGAGTACTAATCCCTTAGTAAATAAAAAAATAAAATAATTGGCTGTCGATTAGGCCTACCGGTATACGAAGGTGAAAGAAAAGTCGATGAAGTCTACGGTGTTTACTCTGCATTCTTCAGCTTTGATTGTACATTGATAATGGGAAAGTACCGTATTGACAACCTTGTTACGAAAATTAAATTTTAGTACCATACTTTTATATTAGGTTTTTCCGAGGGTTTAACACATTTTCATATGATCTTTAGAGCTATCGATAACTGGAAGTACCGTATTGACAACCTTGTTACGAAAAAGACATTTTAGTACCATACTTTTTTATTGGGTTTCGCCGAGGGTTAAAACAAATTTTCTTATACTCTTTAGACTATTAGAGTATATAGATTCATTATTAATCTTCAAATATATCAACAAAATTCGTGGTATTAAAATAACATTAAACCGAAAGGTGTTTGAATGGGCTAAGGAGAGCAGTAAGTGGAACAAGATGTGCGACAAAAAGATAGAGAAGTACGGAATGCGTGGTATCATGATGGGGGAAAGTATGGAAATGTGGAGCCATGAGAGATGGAAGAAACAGATCGGCAAACGGGTACAAAGCGTAGCAAGGGATGAATGGGTAGGGAATATGAGAAACAAGAGTTCACTAGAATGGTAGCCTACATGTGTAAGCAACAGCCAAGAAGGCAGCCATTCTACGATGGGAGTATCGGAGGTGAACTCCTCTTCAAGGCCCGAAGTAAATCGCTTGAGCTGAACAGTAGAACGTATAGATGGTCAAATGAAGGCAACAAGGCATGCAAGATGTGCGAGAGCGGGGAGGATGAGACTGTGGAGCATATCCTCCTAAAGTGCAGAAAATATGAAGGAGAAAGGCGGGTAATGCTAAGATCCATAGTGCAAGAAATTGGTGCGGAGGATTGGAATGCAGTGGTAGGAAGGTATGAATGGGGGCTCGACGGAATAGGGTTCTACCTGCTTGGCCTGAACGACCTAAACATGTGGAATGAGACCACCGCACGGAGTGTTAAGGACTACCTAGAGGGAGTGTGGAGGAAAAGATCAGCCTCACAATAGTGAGGCTGGGGTGAGAATGCCCACGGGGGAACAATCTTCTTTTACTCTCAACCTGTCCCTTTCCATTATAGTTTATAAGTTTATCCTAGGAGAGAGAGCCGATTCTAAGGCCACACCTCGACCAGTCGAGCGTGACTCTCGCACCAAGACCAAGGGCGGGTTCTAAAGAAGAAGAAGAAGGGAGTGAGGGGTAGTGTTTGTGATTTGTGTTTGCTCATTAAATATTCTCGCCATTTATTGAATATTGAGCGTGCCGGACCTTTCAAAATGCTTGGATTTGATTCGGGAAGCTACATCGAGCTTGGTGATGCAGGTATGTGTATTGGTCTTGACATTATCTAATATTTACTGAAAGTCTTACAGAGACCTAGGCCTAGGCCTAATTTTGGCTGCTGACAATGAATCTGGAAATGGTAAAAATCCAGTTTTACACGGGAACGATTTTTACAAGTAGGCTATTATAGGCCTAGGCCTAGGCCTATATGGTAAATTTCTATAATTGCACCTAGCCTAGCCTATAGGCCCTAGGCCTAGCCTAGTAGCCTAGGCCTAGGACGAGCTAACAAAATTATTATTGTATTTAACCCTTAACTGGCGGCGTGCAACATATGTCGAGTGAAAGAACTTTGGGGTCAATATTTACGAGTCACACCACAGCTGGGATCTCATTTTTAACGGTAGTTTTGGGTTCCTATCATTCTATGCTTCATTGCTATATACTTTTTATCCACCGGAAAATAGGTCTATTTTTTTTTTCTTGTGTTTTTGTTTTGTTTTTTTATAGGCCTAGCATTAACCTAACCAAAAAACCTAACCTAACCTAACCTAATAGCCCCCAAATACATTTAGGTTAGGTTAGGTTTTTAGGTTAGGTTAATGCTTTTAAAAAAAAAAAAAAAACAAACAAAAAAAAATATAGGCCTAGGCCTAGCCTAAAAAAAAAATATTTTCCGGTGGATAAAAAGTATATAGCAATGAAGCATAGAATGATAGGAACCCAAAACTACCCTTAGAAATGAGATTCCAGCTGTGGTGTGACTCGTAAATATTGACCAAATTTGGACTATGTGGCGGCTCACAACATAAGTCGTGTGCCATTTTCAGCACATAATGTTGCTGAGAGAGAGAGATAAGTGGTGGCAGGAGAGTAGCGAGTGTATGACTGCTCCAGACCACCGCGGTGGACTAACTGACATGAATCCCACCCTCCTCCACTCTCTCGCACTAGCTACACAGTGAATTATGTCGGGAAAGTACCGAATTACATGGTTTTTGCACTCGTGTTGCGCGATTGTTGCAAGAAAACTAGCGGTCGTACAAGGATCGTTGGGGTGTCATTGGAAAGCTCTGTTTATGCCCTTTCAGGGATAGATAGGCCTACTTGTTTTACGCTCTGGATCTTATTTAGGCATGAAAATGATCACGTAAACAACCCTATTTTGGGTAAAAACACCCCGCTGGGCGGTACATATTAATTGCTAGGCCGCTCGTTAGGTGTTATACAGTTAATGGGAAGGTACGACGAGGTAGGTGATGTGGTATAGCCAAGGCCTAGCTAGATGGCAATATGCGGAAATGGATTATACGGGCATTCCGCCCCCTCTGACAAAAGTCTATCAAGCTAGATGTGACACGGATTTTACAATGTTTCAGAGCGACATTAGGGCTAGCCTAACAAGTAACCTAACAAGTAACAACCTTACAAGTAACAACCTTACCTAACCTATCCTAGTAATATGGGTGGGGGCTTCTGCCCCCACACCCGCGCTGGTTGGGTAAAACGGTAGAAATCCAGTTGGGTGGAGTGAGTAACCGTAGATTTTCGTAAGGGGGTCAGAGGGGGCGGAATGCCCATATAGGCCTAATCTATTTCTGCATATTGCCACCTAGCCTATACCAGTTACCACATCTCACATCACTTACCTCGTCCGGTCGTCGTACCTTACTGTTAAATACAATACTAATTTGGGTACGATTTTAGTTACTAGACACCTAGGCCTATTTGACAGGTACCGCCAACGATTTAATACACATTTGTTTTCGGTTTGCACGCATCCAACACCAAGCTACACCCTTTTCTGGTGTACGAAACACTAAAAAAGCAATGGGGACACTTTAATAATGATAATATGAGACGAAATATAAAGACAACTCGGTTGCGTTCGTGGAAGTAGCGTCGCTTTGTTTACTTTACGCTCGGAGTGACTTCCCGGTCCCGCCTTGGCGGTCGACTTCAAAGGGCTAAGCTTATATAACCAGTTGTTGGGTCCATTTTTTTATAAAGACTTGCGTTATAGGCCGTGGGATACAGGACAGGGTTGAGGGGGGGCTCTGCCCCCCCTCAACCCCCCGTGAATTATAATAATCGTCATATATGTGGCCAGCAGGGGCAAGTAAAACAGCTGGCCGTAGTAACCTCGAGCGTCCTGGGTAAACAAACCGCGACGATCCGAAGCGACGACGGACTCCCGCCGCCGATTTTCGGCACAAACGCGCCGTTTTATTTTCGTCGAAAACCACATTTAAAAAGTTATTATATCGTTTTCAATACTATTACCGGACCAGAAAAAGGTGTAGCTTGGTGTTGGATGCGTGGAAACCGAAAAAAAATATGTATTAAATCCTCGGTGGTACCTGTCAAATAGGTGTCCAGTAACTAAAATCGTACCCTAATTTGTTTAGCTCGTATAGGCTAGGCCTAGGCCTAGGTGCAATTATAGAATAATTCCTGGTAAAAATTGAAGAGACCCCGGAGGCCCGGACAGCCTTTTTACTAGGGCCGTTAATTTTATTTTTATGTTTATTTTTCTTTGATATAGCCTAGGCTTAGGCTACAGTGTTGTTTCATACCGAGGACCATCGCATTTTAGTATTTTCAACATTAGCCTAACCTAACTTAACCTAACCTAACTGAAAACTAACCGACGGTCTAAACCCAGCTCACGTTCCCTGTTTATGGGTTTGCGACGGTCTAAACCCAGCTCACGTTCCCTGTTTATGGGTACGCGACGGTCTAAACTCAGCTCATGTTCCCTGCTTATCGGTGATTCGGTGAACAATCCAACAGTTTCTCGTATTTCACTTTTAGGCTAGTGAATTTGCGACGGTAATTACATGTAAACCAACAGGTAACATAGCGTCGTCCATGAAACCTCTAGAACACTGATAATTATCGATGGGGCTCGTATCCGGGTTGTCTACAATTTTAACCTAATTCCTTATAGGCCTACAGGTATATAGCCTACCTATATTGTCCTTATTTTGTGTTTTTGGTCAATAGCCTATTTACGAGCCGCACCACAGCTGGGATCTCATTTCTAATTGTAGTTTTGGGTTCCTATCATTTTATGCTTCATTGCTATAGGCTAGGCTAGGCCTATAATGTTTATCCACCGGATTTTATTTTTATTTTTTTTAGCATTATCCTAACCAAAAAACCTAACCTAACCTAACCTAATAAGTCCCCAAATACATTTAGGTTTGGTTAGGTTAGGTTTTTTGGTTAGGTTAATGCAAAAAAAAAAAAAAAAAAAAAAAAAAAAGGCCTAGGCCTAGCCTTAACCCGTGGAGCCCCGGCTAGTTTTGTAATGTTTGTTCACCAGAACCCGGCCGGTTTTCAAAAAATGGTTTTATTCCAGAAACAATAGCGAATGGGTTAGGAATGAAGGAAAAACCACGAAAAACCGCTCAAAAAGCTTAAAGAATGGTCCTACAGAGCCCCCGAAAACGTATTTTACAAGAGTAAAAAATTTAAGGCAATTACCCCAAAAAAACAGGTTATTGCACGCTCACGCGCACGCACGTGGACTTTGAGAGTTTTCAACCATCGGCACGGTTGCGTGGGATACGTACACAGTTCCCATACAAATCTGAGCCCTCTTGAGTGGCTACACCTGAGGTTACGGTCGGCGCAATTAGGGTGATGCGCCAGACGCGTCTCTGGGGCTGTGCGTTACATACATCGCCGACGCGTCAGACGCGTCGCTGGGGCTGTACGGGTTAAGCTAAGACAAAAAAAAAATCCGGTGGATAAAAATTATATAGGCTAGCAATGAAGCATAAAATGATAGGAACCCAAAACTACCATTAGAAATGAGATCCCAGATGTGGTGCGGCTCGTAAATATTGACCGTGGTTTTTTTAGGTGTTTTTGTATGAACCCCATCGGAAATTGCAATTAAAAAGCATTAGGCCTAGGCCTATACCCATCAATCAAAAGGTACGGCTCCTGTGTAAGTTGAGGGGGAGACTTTCTGCCCCATCACAGGACTTATTGAAATCGGTAATACTGATTTTTAGCACCAACAGGTACCTCCTAGGCTATATCTTTTTATGCCTATTAGATCCGGACCGGTAGAGCATGTAAATCATTGCTATACAGTGAACCCTCAAAATACGCGCAATTTATCTACACGTAATCAAAACTATGCTTGAACCACAATTGAGGCAACAAATAGAAAAGTACGCTCAATTATTCAAATGTACGCGCCGAGCAAACGAGCGGGAGTCGATTCGTATCTGTTGGAGAGTTTCGGGCGGCCATATTGCCGTGACGCCGGGCCCTCCGACGTCGTCACTATTGACTGTGGAGAGAGACGCATCTCCCGTACCAAACTATTATGTATCTATAAAGCACAACAGGATATTATGAATCTATTAACCTGGGAACTGCTGGGAGACTCTTAAGAGTTCCCCCGGCGGACTGCGGGAAGACTCTTAAGAGTAAGGGAAACAAAAAAGTCCATTTAAAACACCAAAAAAAAAAATATATATATATATTTTTTGTTTTTATTTTGCCCCTGGGCCATGCCAAATATCACTCCTCCACCTCCCCTCCTTCCCCACTTTCCTCCCCTCCTTCAGTTATCACCTATTTTCCCTGTTATTCCCTTATTCTGTGGTCTATTTTCGTGCTAACATTAGCGAGTTGGTAGCAGGGCATTGTCATCACTGTTACCAAGCGTGGGAAAGAGCGAGAGAGAGACTATTGCGTAACAGTGTCTCTCCAGACAAGGGGAGGGGAGGAGGGCAGGGAGGTTGCCTCAGCCATACATTATGTAACTCCCGGCCTGTATCGCCAATTTTGACCATCCAAACACTGTTTCCACTTGTTTTATTGTTGTAACAGGTTAATACCTTTATAATCAACCTATAATAGGCACATATGGATAAGTATTAATGCTATTTATGGTAAAATGATGATGTTAGTGATGGGAACAGCTCAAATACGTCAGCACAGGAGTGTGGTGTCTCATACCCCCCATGCGCACTTCTTAGGTTAAAAGACTGTTTTACATTGCATGTATCATTTATTGAGCTAACAAAATCAGAAATGGAAAATCTGTTTCTGTTCAGGAGTTGGAGGCAAGATTGTTTACACTTTCGAAAGTCGCTTCAAAGCCCACTGCTCTCCCCTGGCTAAATAATGTGAAACCTATTCCTTAATAATGTATATGAGCTATTGAACTATCTCACTTGACACTATGTAGGCTATATGAAACTATAGGCTATAGGCCTACAGGGTGTATTACTTTTCGACTCAAAACTTTACCAGTAAGCCTAGGCGGCTAGGCCTATTATTTCGGTCGATCCGTTTCGGGCGCAGTGCTATGATGCTATCGATCGATGGCGCAGATCCGGCATTGCTCAACCACTACCAATGTGAGTTAATTTACATTTGTGTCTTATTTGTATACATTAAATTAATTTTGTGTGGTAGATTAGGTTATGAAAACATATTTGTACAGTAATATGTTATATATTTGTGTTTTTAGGTGATGAAAGGTAGAAATAGTACAACTTTCGGTCGGCGCCAGTACTTATCTCTATTTTTCCCATATATAATTAACTCCAATGTACGCGCAAACGAACGTACGCGCCGACAGTACAGTACGCATCCCACGCGTAATTGGGGGGTTCACTGTACAGTAAACCCTCGCTAACTCGGACTAATTGGGGGGAGACCACTTCCGAGAAGGCCGATTTTCCGAGATGTCCGAAGTCCGACTTATGTCCGACTTAAGAGAGAGAAAATTCCGAATTAGAAGAGGAAAGTCTGCATCAGAGATTTTTTTTTTTTCTGCTGTTTTTTTTTTTACATGTGAAATTCATCATATTAATGACAAATACGAACCTTATTATGTTTTCAGGGACAGTACAGTACAGTACATAGTAATTAATATTAACACAATAATTAAAAGGCACAGGCTTCAATTCATCCTAAAATCACTTAAAACCGAGTGAGAGAACATAGTAAACCGGACACAAAACCCGTTCAACTCTGAAATTTCCGAGATATACAGGGACATTTCCGAGAAGTGCGGGTTTCCGACTAAAAAGAGTCCGAGTTAGCGGGGGTTTACTATATATGTCCTTAAGAGCAGAAATGGGTAACGTTCAACAAGACTACATCGGCCTTATTTACCATATTTTTTTTTTTTTTTTTTTTTTTTTTTTCTTCTTCAAGGAATATAGTGTTTCATAGTTTTTTTGCATGGTTTGAGTGGACGATTTGCAAAAACTTACCCATTATCTTATTTATCTATCAGTCTGAAAATACAGCGTCAAATTGCACCATTTATTTGGTGAGTTGCGCTTTTACAGTACCGGTAGGTAAGGAAAATTGTGGGGTAAATCCGTAAATTGGATACACGATGGATTGATGGATTGATTTATTGTCATCCTCATATATGTAGATCTGTAAGGGGGCAAGCCGGCAAAAATAGGTTGCCGGTATTTCGTTTTTGTGAGTAACGCTCACGCCATTTATTGGGTGAATCACACTCACCGCATCTTTCAAAGCAAGAAGAAGAAGGAGAGTCAAGTCGAAGGATTCATTGTGCGCAATGCTTTGTTCACAGTCGGGACTTATTATGTTAGTGTTATTTTTCGGTGTAATCGGGTTTTTTCAAGTGTCGATAACGAAATTCCTCCATGCGGACTATAGGCTAATGAGAAAAATATGGCGAGTCTATTGGTCCCTATTTCCCTAATAAATTGTTTCGGTAAATCTACAGTTATACTACCTCTCCCTCACTATCGCCTCCCACCGCCCTCCTTCAAAACACGCCTTTTAGCGTGTTTTTGGATGGTTCAGCATACGCGGAAACTGACAAAATTTTTTTTTTTTATATTAACCTCTGAAGTGCGCATGGGGGTAATTGGAAACGTCCCCCTGTGCTGACGTATTTGAGGTGTTTCCGTCACTAAAATATTCATTGTGCCATTAATAGCATTAATATTTATCCATATGCGCCTATTATGGGTTGATTATAAAGGTATTAACCTGAAACAACAATAAAACGAGTGAAAACAGCGTTTGGATGGTCAAAATCGGAGATAGCCCACGAGTTGTATAATGTATGGGTGAGGCAATCTGCTTTCCCGCCAATTTCCCCCAAGGCCACTGAGACGCAGTCGATCGATACTCTCTCTCTCTCTCTTGCACTCGCTTGCTATCAGTGATGACCACACCCTCCAATCGGATTTCTAATGTTAGCACGAAAATATACCTCAGAATAAGGGAATAACAGGGAAAATAGGTGATAACTGAAGGAGAGGAGGAAAGTGGGGAAGGAGGGGAGGTAGAGGACTGAGATTTTGCATGGCCCAGGGGCCAAAAAAAAATAAAAATAAAAAAAAAATAAAAATAAAAAACATTTTTTTTTCGATGTCAAAAGTTGATTTTTTTTTTCTCTGACTCTTAAGAGTCTTCCCGCAGTGCGCCGGGGGAACTCTTAAGAGTCTCCCCGCAGCTCCCGGGTTAATGTCACTAATTTTCCCATGGATTTATAGTTTTCTGTGTTAATTTTCATCAATATATAATGTTTTGAAGTATAATTACAAGACTCTGAAAATACATGTTTCCCATGAGGGGGGGTGGCAAAGGCCCCCCTCACCCCCCTTCTTTTTAACCCGCCCGCAGACCGCGCAGGTCCACAGGGAAGACCTTTGTATCGGTACTGGCTCAGAAACGTTAGTAAGAGGGAAAGTTTAGAGTAGAAGGATAGTACTAGAGACAGTTTTTTAGACCTACCTATCACGTCCTCCCCCCTTCCATCCCCCGGGGGGGGGGGGGGGGGCCCCCCCCCAGCCTACCCATTTCTCTTTCTCCATATCTTTTCTAGTGTCCTCTTCATCATCTCCATGTCTTGACTTATTGTCATCATCATATATATTGACAGCAGGGGGCAAAAAACAAGTACGCCGCAGCCCAACCGACTGTACACCCAGGTAAGCAAACCTCACTTTGCCGAAGGTTTGTAATATCTCAATGTATCTATTTCAAGTCAAATATACATTTCCGCACATCATCAAACCATACTAAGTACTACTAATAATATTAACCTATTATTACCAACAGAATAGCGACAAAATAGGGGTAGTATAACTGTAGATTTATCATTGTTTCTAATAGGGCGGATGTACTGTCCTTGAAGATTATCCAGAAATGTATTATAAGGGTCAAGATATTATATAAGGACACAAAATTACTCTCCCTATGTACGGCACTGCCACTCCCCATCATCAGCTGTTCTTCTAGACTGTGTGCCATCTACAGGAGAGTATTGACAACCTTTTTACTACAGTAGTTATTTTATTCCAACCAGTGGGGGTGTGGGGGAGGCAGCCCCCACCCATACTACTAGGATAGGTTAGGTAAGGCTAATGTCTTTTCAAAGTGGATTGTACAGTATATCGAAGAAAAAATAAAATAAAAAAAATAACTAGTAAAAAGGCTGTCCGGGGTCTCTTCAATTTTTACCGATAATTTCAATAAATCCTGGGGGGGGGGGAATCCTGTATCCCAAGGCAAACTGTTATTGTCATATATAGCTTATTTTGTAATTTTATTGTCTTTGACCCTATACAGTATATACATTTTCCTTGATCTTCATACTTCATAGCCCTCCCCACTAGTGGGGGCTGTGTTTTTAGATAGTTGGAAAATGGGTAAATACTAATTTCTGCTCCAAATCTGTATAATACAACACTATATCTGATGGACAAAAACACACAAAACAAAAAATACTCGGCTGGATGTAGAGTTCGGGCGTACGGTAGTCATGTTTACATAGGGCGATCGCCGCGATTAACTTCGCGTCTATTTTTACGGTGATTTTTTCGGTTATTTGCCCCCTGCTGGCAATATATATGATGATGACAATATGTCATGGAGGGGTGAGGGGCAACATATTATTGTATCCAATGGCATTCTAAATAGACGGGAACATGATTGCAGAGGTCCGACGCCTCCCCCGCCGTCATGTTTACATTTGTCGATCGCCGTGCTTAAGTTCATGTCTATTTTGACGGCGATTTTTTGCGGTAATTTTCCCCCTGCTGGCAATATATATGATGATGACAATACGTCATGGGGGGGGAGTAAAGCCCTCCCTCAACATATTATTGTATCCAAAGGCAGTCAAAATAAACGGGAACATGATGGCAAAGGTCCGACGCCACTATGCGTAGTTTAACCCTTCCTCCCCGGGTGTCATTTTAATATGACACCACGAAATAAGGGCAGGTGCCCGGGTGTCCTTTCAGGAGATAGTAAGCTTGAAAGCCTATTCAGCTTGGTCTGAATGCTGTGCGTCCGACGCATGTAAACAAAGCCGATCGTTGCGTCACCGCACCTCCGAAAACAAGAAGGAGAAGACTCGTTTGTTATTGTATGTCTGTATGTCGTTGTTTCAGTAGTGAAAAGATCGTCGTATTGCTAACCCTTCCTCCCCGGGTGTCATTTTAATATGACACCACGAAATAAGGGCAGGTGCCCGGGTGTCCTTTCAGGAGATAGTAAGCTTGAAAGCCTATTCAGCTTGGTCTGAATGCTGTGCGTCCGACGCATGTAAACAAAGCCGATCGTTGCGTCACCGCACCTCCGAAAACAAGAAGGAGAAGACTCGTTTGTTATTGTATGTCTGTATGTCGTTGTTTCAGTAGTGAAAAGATCGTCGTATTGCTAACATCGCCTGAAAATGCTCTCCACTAAAATTGTCATCACAACTGAACCAGTTGACTTAGAGAGCTCTACTCAACGCCAGTCTACAGATTGGAAACCGCACTACATTTATAGATGCGTGGGACATTTCTAGCAGTTAAAATTAACCAAAATACGGTAGCCTAGGCCTAGACGTTTTTCGGCCAGATCGCCCGGGTAGCCCACCCTGTCCTTTGGAGATACAGCCCGGGCCAGGAGGGTTAAACAAGGATGGCGATACGCCCGCACTTAACATTCTTGCCAAAATACTTACTTAAATCGCTGTTGGTGCTAAAAGTCAGGTTTACCCCACTAATTATTTCTCAATATTTGAATGCTAGCCTATAGAATAAGGATGGGGTAGAATGTAGAATTCGGGCGTACCACCAGCCTTGTTTACACTACGCGGAGTGGCGTCGGACGCTTGCCATCATGTTCCCGTCTATTTTGACTGCCTTTGGATACAATAATATGTTGAGAGGGGGGCTTTGCCCCCCCTCCCCCCCCCCCCATGACATATTGTCATCATATATATTACCAGCAGGGGGCAAATAACCGAAAAAATCACCGTCAAAACAGACGCAAATTTAACCACGGCGATCGACAAATGTAAGTATGACGGCGGCGTCGGACGCTTGCAATTATGTTCCCGTCTATTTTGAATGCCATTGAATACAATAATATGTTGAGGGGGGCAAATGCCCCCCATGACATATTGTCATCATCATATGTTGTATATTGCCAGCTGGGGGCAAATAACCGAAAAAAAATCGCCGTAAAAAAAAACCGCGGCGATCGCCCATGTAAACATGACGACCGTACGCCCGGAAACTACATCCATCCCTAAGGATGTTGCAAAGATCATATTAAAACTTGGGAAAATATTACCGAAACTACCACTACTTTTACCATGGATTTTCTTTGTGGTTTTAGGTAGGCTATTTTCATCATTATACAGTACCTGTAGTTGCAATTAGTTACAAGTCCCGGAAAATGTTTAGCCTATTGTCCCATTATCCAACGATCTTAAAACGCTAATTTTCAGAGTAAATATAGGCCTACAATTTTGTTTGCCTTTGGATACAGGATACTTGTTGAAATCAGCATCTATTTTGTCAGTAAGGGATTAATCAGATTTTCACTGCCGTCAATAGGGAGAATTTTTTGTTTTTACAGTGCTTTATATAGTGCATATAAAATGTATTACCGGAGGTTGAAACAAATATTGGAATTATTCTATAATTGCACCTATACGAGCTAAATAAATTATTATTGTATTTAACAGGAAGGTACGACGAGGTAAGTGATGTGGTATACAGTAGGTGGCAATATGCGGAAATGGATTATAAGGGCATTGCGTCCCCTCTGACCCCCTTACGAAAATCTTTGGTTACTCACTCCACCCCAACTGGATTTCTACCGTTTTACCCAACCAGCGGGGGTGTGGGGGCAGCAGCCCCCACCCATAATACTAAGATAGGTTCAGGTAAGGTTGTTAGGTTAGGCTAATGTCTCTCTGAAACATTGTAAAATCTGTGTCACATCTAGATTGATACTTAAGTCAGAGGGGGCGGAATGCCCTTATAATCCATTTTGGCATATTGCCACCTATACCACATCACTTACCTCGTCGTACCTTCCTGTTAAATACAATAATACATTTTTTAGCTCGTATAGATGCAATTATAGAAATTTACCCAAATATTGGTAGCATTCAAGACAGCTAGAGCAGCCTTATTTACCAAGTTTTCTTTATAGTTTATTCAAGGAATATAATGTTTTATTGTTGTTTTTCATGGTTTGAGTGGAAGATTTGCATTAACTTAGCCGACCCATTATTCATTAATCTGAAGATACGGCGTCAAATGGCGCCATTTATTGGGTGAATCGCGCTTTTACAGCAGGTATGGGAAATTGTGGGGTAAATTGGATACACGAGGGGTTGATGTTGGGGGGCGCGCTGCCCCCCTCAACCCCTCTTGATTTATTGTCATCCTCATATATGTTAATCTATTAATTAAAATGTAAAACTTGCAAACTAAACAAACCAAAATTGGGACAAGGACAATATAAAGTCAAATTAAATTATCAAAATCGCTATGTGGAAACAACGCTTACTAAAATGAAAATTATTAAATAAAAGAACACAATCCACCACATAGGGTGTACATCACTACATGAGCAAGTTAATCTGTTTCCCAAGCAAACCAATCGCACATATAACAACGCACTATCGTCACGTTAAAGGAAGTAGTCAAGTTTGGGAAGTCCGGGACGTTCTGGCAAATTTTACTAAACTCTGCATGAATAAAGAAACTACATGTTAAATGTCAAAATATTATTTAAAATCAAATTTGCAACATGACAAGACATTAACAATAGTAAAAAATACAAATATTGATAAGATATCTATACTATTACAAAATAATATATAAAATACAGTACAGCACTCACTAACGATAGTGCTATCGGGTAGGTACCTGTAAGCATAGCATGCTTCAAGTGACCCCTATCAATAACTACCCTACAAATAACCTACATTTATAGCACAAATAAACTAAGGAAATCGCAAAAGTAAGCAATTGATACTATCGACAATGAATACATATAATATAAAGAGAAATAATTGCAAAATATGAAGTAACAACAGATTTAAACAAAGAGTACTCTTTTAACAAGAACAATAAATTTAAAAAATCATCAACATTAATAATAATAATAATAATAATAGAAAAAGAAAAAGAAAAAGATAAACAATAAATACAGACAAAAAGTAAGCAGAGGTTATACAAGAAACTTCAAGTTAAAAATGCTTGATTAAAATTATTGATGTCAAATTTTAGAATACAGTCACAATAATTGACCCTAAAAAGATTAAATTTATGGAACAATTTACTTGCCTCAAAACCTCTGTCCACTAAGAGTCTGTATAGTAACCTAGCTCTAGCCCAAAAGTCATCTACTTTAGTGCAGATTTTACAAAATCTTATTAATTGGGAATAAAACAATTATAAGTTATTTTACTATCGATATTACTACTAGGGAAAGGAAAGTTTATTACGTTAAAATTAAAATCATCAACTTTGTGATATACTTTAAGTATGCACTGTTCATTAACAATCTCTATATTTATATCAAGAAAATTTTCAACTTTATAATTTACGTTACATTGTGTGAGGGGAATAGAATTAGGGTAAATAAGTTTAGCAACTTGATTAAAATTTAACAAATTGCAAACAAGAATATCATCAATATATCTACTATTATTACTTAACAGTTTAGCAAGTGCTAATTTTTCTGGAATTTTATTTTTCTTGCTACTGTCAACTAAGTCTTTTATATATTTAAATTCTAAAGCAAGCAAGAATAAGTCTGCAATTAAAGGGCTAGCATTTCCACCCATAGGAATTCCTAATATTTGTTTGAAAATGTACGGCCCGAATCTAACATAAGTATTGAAAAGGAGGAATTTAAGGGCATCTTTAAGTTTAGTTCTATCAAAATATACAGAACTAGTGGGAGTAGAGCTAAGTGATGCATTATTAAAATATGTATAAACATTTATGAAATAATTACCATTCCTAACGAACCTGTCAAAGTGCAAATCTATAATAAAGCAAAGCTCTGAATATACTAAATCTAAAGGCAAATTGGTATACAAAGTTGAAAAGTCGAAGCTATGTACCGAGGTAACTTTCGGCATGGTATTTATTTTATCAATAACTTCTAACGAATTGTCAACACTCCAATAATAGTTAATGCCAGTTCTTCTCATGATGGTATTACAATATCTTTTATGAGTACTTTTAATGTATTTTAAGCAATTTACTACTTGTTCTGATAGAGTTTTAGTGGTAGCAAATTTTGCTCCGGCAATAAAGCGATATTTATAAGGTCTTTTATGAAATTTAGGTAACATGTATAATTTTGCAATGCACTTGTTCTTATCAGAAAGTTTAATATCAAATATTATATTTTTCTTGGTATGTTCATCGATTAAGTTATCAATATTCAGATTATTTTGAATTTACCGCAAATATTTTTACGTAATATGTTACCCTTAATACCTAATTCTTTTTTCATATTTTCAAGATAAAATTTCTTACATGTGAAGCTATAATTATTGCTGGCTTTATCTACTGTAGTGATTACAAAATGTTTATGTAAATTTATTAAATCAGCTTTAAGCTTATTATAATTATAGTCTATAAAATCTGAAAGATTAAATTCATTTTTAAGCGAGAAAATTTTATTTCTAATTAACTTAATTAATAATTTAGACCATGCTTCTAGTTCTCTCGCATTGCAGCACGCAATTTTTAACAATTTATCTTTTAATTTATTGACTGAAAAAACAATATCTTTTAAAATTATGTCCCATGTTACTTTATTACTCCCTATTCTAAATTTAAACCCTTTACGACATAGCTCCGCTAATTTGTCGTTTGCAAAATGTTTAACTAGTTCTACATCACCTGTTAATATGTGACATATCGGACTATAAATGAACTTTGCTAGTGCATCACGTCTGCTAGCTGGCATATCCATGACTCTTTCACACACGCATTTATTATTATTGAAAATATCATTATCTGAAAGATTTCCTAAAACTTTATTATAATTACAAATAATAGACCCAACAGGTCGTTCATATGAATACACTATTAATGGTTTGAAATCTTTACAACCATCTGGTAATATGGACTTAACTTTCTTTGAATTAATAAGACTGTTAACATTAATTTTGTCTAAAATTTTAGAGGAATAATTTAAAGTGGACAGGACTTTATCTTTAATACGGTTATCTTTGGATTTCTTAGAATTAGCTCTAATATATCCCATAAAAGCAAAGACTATATTCTTAAATTTATTTGTGAAATTATGTTTATTATTTAGAATATTTTCTATAAAAGGAGCAAAACTTTTCTTTTGTAGGCCTTTCAATGAATCTTTTAATTTTTTAATTCCAAAATTTCGATATAATGAATATAAATTATTAACAATAATTATAATATCAGACCTGCTTTTCTTTTTATTAAATGTATTTAGTCTTCTATTACCGTGTCTACCAGGTCTTCTGTTTAAAACAGGGAAGTTAAAATATGGGTTATTAAAATCGTTTTTTAATAAATCTTTATACAAAATGTTGCCTACATTTTTTATTTGATTGTTAAGTCCAAATGGATAGATGGTCATTAATTTTCCAATCCAATAATTTTGGATTGGGGCAAGAACAGGTTGCCGGTACAGTTAACCCCAGCTAACTCGGACTCTTTTTATTTGGAAACCCGCCCTTCTCGGAATGGCATCGGCCTCTCGGAAATGTCCCTGTATATCTCGGAAATTTCCGAGTTGGACGGGATTTGTGTCCGGTTTACAATGTTCTCTCTCTCGGTTTTAAGTGATTTTAGGATGAATTGAGGCCTGTGCCTTTTAATTCATTGTGTTAATATTAATTACTATGTACTGTACTGTCCCTGAAAACATAATAAGGATCGTATTTGTCATTAACCTGGGAACTGTGGGAAGACTCTTAAGAGTTCCCCCGGCGGACTGCGGGAAGACTCTTAAGAGTCAGGGAAAAAAAATATCAATTTAAAACACCGATTTTTTTTTTTTTTTTTTTTTTTTTGCCTCTGGGCCATGCAAAATATCACTCCTCTACCTCCCCTCCTTCCCCACTTTCCTCCCCTCCTTCAGTTATCACCTATTTTCCCTGTTATTCCCTTATTCTGTGGTATATTTTCGTGCTAACATTAGCGAGTTGCAAGCAGGGCATTGTCATTACTGTTAGCAAGCGAGTGCAAGAGAGAGTATCGATCGACAGTGTCTCTCCAGACTTGGAGAAAAGTGGCGGGAAAGGAGGTTGCCTCAGCCATACATTATGTAACTCCCGGCCTGTATCGCCGATTTTGACCATCCAAACGCTGTTTCCACTTGTTTTATTGTTGTAACAGGTTAATACCTTTATAATCAACCTATAATAGGCGCATATGGAGAAGTATTAATGCTATTTATGGTAAAATAAATGTTTTAGTGATGGAAACAGCTCAAATACATGCGCACAGGCAGAGGTGTCTCATACCCCCCATGCGCACTTCAGAGGTTAATATGATGAATTTCACATGTAAAAAAAAAATAAAAAATTATCTCAATTTTCTCTGGTGATGCGGACTTTCCTCTTCTAATTAGGACTTTTCCCTCTCTTAAGTCGGACATACAGTAAGTCGGACTTCAGATATTTCGGAAAATCGGGCTTCTCGGAAGTGGTCTTCCCCCAATTAGTCTGAGATAGCGAGGGTTCACTGTTTTTCGTTTTTGTGAATATCGCTCGCGCCATTTATTGGGTGAATCGCGCCCGGAGCATCGTTCAAAACAAGAAGGTCAAGTCGAAGGATTTATTGGACGCAATACTTTATTTACGGTCGAGACTGATTATTTTGGTGTTATTTTTCGGTGTAATCGGGTTTTTTCAAGTTTTCGATAACTAAATTCCTCCAGGCTCCATGCTATAGTTCCCTATTTTCCCTAATAAATTGTTTCTAGTAGTGCGGCGAAAGACGTCTTTAACCTCTGAAGTGCGCATGGGGGTAATTGGAAACGTCCCCCTGTGCTGACGTATTTGAGGTGTTTCTGTCACTAAAATATTCATTGTGCCATTAATAGCATTAATACTTATCCATATGCGCCTATTATGGGTTGATTATAAAGGTATTAACCTGAAACAACAATAAAACGAGTGAAAACAGCGTTTGGATGGTCAAAATCGGAGATGTAGCCCGCGAGTTGTATAATGTATGGGTGAGGCAAGCTGCTTTCCCGCCAATTTCCCCCAAGGCCACTGAGACACAGTCGATCGATACTCTCTCTCTCTCTCTCTTGCACTCGCTTGCCATCAGTGATGACAACACCCTGCTTGCAACTCGCTAATGTTAGCACGAAAATATACCTCAGAATAAGGGAATAACAGGGAAAATAGGTGATAACTGAAGGAGAGGAGGAAAGTGGGGAAGGAGGGGAGGTAGAGGACTGAGATTTTGCATGGCCCAGGGGCCAAATATATATATATATATTTTTTGTTTTTTTTTTTTTTTCCGATGTCAAAAGTTGATTTTTTTTTTTCACTCACTCATAAGAGTCTCCCCGCAGTCCGCCGGGGGAACTCTTAAGAGTCTCCCCGCAGTTCCCGGGTTAATAATATCCAAATAAGCAAATATTAACCCATTGGCTGCCGCTATGTTTGGGCTATGTAGGGCATATTCAGGCACTCCTGAATAATAAATCAAGCATCTGCAATGGTGCCAGTAAAACGCGGGAAACCCGCTATTTGGTAGCACTCGCTCGCTTGGCTATTTTACCTTGAATTTACCTTGAAGCGCTTCTGCCTCAAGAGGGTGTTGCTCCCTTGGTGTTCTCTGAGGCAAGGCCATGGCGTCGCCGCCACCCTTCACTTGTACTCCACTAACATATCAAACTACATACACAACACAATACCAGACATTTGGAAGCATGGTATCATCATCACATTCCCCAAACCCAACAAAGACCCCACGCTACCCTCCTCGCACCGCCCCATCACACTTCTTTGCTCCCCCTCCAAAGTCATGGAACGCCTAGTATTACAACTAATTACACCTGACCTACCCCTAGCTCCAACACAACATGGCTTTAGGCCACTGCACTCCACAAACACTCTTCTCACAGACCTTACACAAAGAGCTTTTGACGGCATCAACTCAGCTAGACCACCACACAGATCACTATTAGCCACACTCGACATTAGTAAAGCCTTCGATGCCATCCCCCGCCACAACCTAACAAACAAAATCTACAACACAAACATGCACAACAACACAAAAAGGTGGCTGGCCAACTTCCTAGCAGGCAGATGTGCACACGTATCTTTTGCCGGTCAGTCATCTAAAATCAGAAACTTTCCAAACGGAGTCCCACAAGGATCCGTCCTATCGCCCGCACTCTTCAATCTGTACATGCACGATATAACTACACCCAATACGCCCCAAATAAACTTAGCCTCCTATGCAGATGACATAACACTCACATGCACACACCATGACCCAAAAAGATCAACAGATCTCCTTCAACCCTATCTCAACACACTACATGGTTGGTGCACTACAAACAGACTTAATCTAGCCCCAGCCAAATCCACCGCAACCCTGCTCACAAGTTGGACAGGAGAACACGAATACATCCCTCAACTCACCATAAACAACACACCCCTAACACATACACACACACCCAAAATCCTAGGAGTAACATATGATACTCATATGACATTCAAACAGCACACCACAAACATTAAAAAGAAACTGACACCCAGACTTAACGCCCTCAGGTCACTTGCTCACACAAAATTTGGACACAACAAAGAAACTACCACCACAGTATATAAACAATACATAAGATCAGTGATGGAATACGCAAGCCCAGCCTGGGCTTCTAACCTAGCTGAAACTCATCATAAGACCTTACAGACTATTCAAAACAAAGCCCTGAAGATCATTACAGGCTGCACAGCTACTTCACCCACAGATCACCTACATCAAGAAACCAAAATTCTCAAAGTCAAAGACCATCTGGACATGAGAGGCACTCAATTCCTGGCAGCAGCCTCCACGAACCAAGACCACCCACTAAACTACATGGCAACACACCCACAGACACCAAGAAATATCAAAACAATACCCAGCACACGGTATCACACACAATTATTGTCCTCTCTCCCTCCCTGCCCACCCCGAACCAACTTCCAGAAGCACATCCATACTCATATCTCTCACCGATCCATCCACTCACTCACAGACAACACGCAGCTGCATGCACGACCTCCCGAAATCCATCCTTCCGAATCCTCCCTTCCTCGCGAGGACAGAGTCCACCTGGCCAGGCTGAGATGCGGACACCATCCAGCTCTCCTGAGCTATCAGAAGAGACTGGATGACTCCGTTGTCGACGCCTGCCCGGGATGTAACACAGCACCCCATACCATTAAACACATCATAGAAGACTGCATTTCACACAACCACTTACGCCAACAACACAATCTACACTCAATGAGAGCTCTGTGGGAAAGCCCGATCGTGGCCATGGCCTTTCTCAGGGACTCGGGGCTGTTCGGCCAGGCAGCTTAGTGAACAACAACAACAACAACAACTCCAGCTGGGACGTTATCGAGTTGGATGTCGCTGGGCGGGCTGCAGCATAGCCTGGGATGCCTGGTTGATCCGGGATGGTTGAGAGGAATTTGTCCAGTTCCCTCTTGAACACATCTGTTTTCACCTCCTTGATTGAGAGAGACAGAGACAGAGAGAGAGACCCGCGCGAGACACAGCCTAGCTCAGTGGGCCGCTCGGTGCTCTGAGGAACGGAGGTGGGCCCCTCACGCTCCTGCCCACTGACACTCTATATTTACGTTTTTTACAGGCTTTTAAAGCCTGAAAATTGCTGTAACTTGCCAAAACATTCCAGAACGTCACCCGCAGCCAAAGGGTTAATATGACCTTTGCAACATCCTTATTCTATAATAGCCTTCAAATATTATCTGGTGTACGAAACACTAAAAAAACAATGGGGACACTTTCATATAAATAATATTAGACACAATATAAAGATAACTCGGTGGAAAAGTTGTGTTTGCGTGAGTACGGTAACGTCGATCTTTTGTTGACATTGCGCTCGAGGTTATAGTAGGCTACTTAGCGCATCTAACTAATTTCCCAATATTGGCGGTTCAATTAAAATTTAGGCCGCGAGATAGGCCTACATTCCATAGTCAAGGAAGCCTGAAGATAACAATGCGGCATTGAAATTATTAGTTTTTCTTCGATATACAGTGTTGTTTCATACCAAGGAAAGTCGGAAGTGAGTAGGCTATTATTCAACAATCTAAAAACACGGTGCCCACTTGTGGGGACTGGGGAGGGCTATGAAGTTCAGGTCAGAGTAAAGATTTTACAATGAAGAACGTAATACAGTACGATAATTTACTAGGTGTTACGTGAGGGTTAGTTTTGTATCCCACGTACTGGATACTAGGGACATTCACTAGGTGTTAGGTGAAGGTTAGCTTTGTATCCCACGCATTGGGTCTATGTTAGGTTAATGACAAGGGATTAGGTGGTAGCTCGTAGGTATGGAATAACCAGGAACAGTAGGCTACTAGGAACATTTATTACCTGGTAGGTAAGGGTTTGTGTTGTATACCACGTACTAGGTACCGGTACTACGGACTTACACTTACACTTAGTTACACTTAGTTGTATTCCGTCCGTTAGTGACACAGTTGAGCTGGGGCTCCACTGCGACCAGGCAGCTCCCTTTCTTCCACTCTCCATTCCAGAAGTCGGTTGGAGTTGGTGCTGGGGTATCCTGGTGTTGGTGGCCGGTCCGGTATTTTGGCCAGCCACATGTCCAAGTGTTTCTTGAAGGTGTCTGGAGACACCCCGGTCATGTTCCTGAGAGGGGCTGGTATACAGTTGAACAGTCTGGTTCCATTGTATGTAAAGCTGTGATGGATCAGGGATTTGATTTTTTGTGTTGATCCCGGCGTAGTCCTCACATAGCACAGCCTCCCTCGCCTTTGGTGCTGAGTCTCTTGGATGTTTGGGTTTGGTACCTTTTTTTCCAAAATCTTCCAGACGTAGATGATGATGTATCTCTCCCTACGTCTTTGAAGTGAGTACAGCTGCAGCTCCTTAAGTCTCTCCCAGTAGTTAAAGTGTTGAAACCCATGGATTTTACTGGTGAATGTCCTCTGGGTGGCTTCGATTTCTGTTATTTCTCCTACTTTTTGGGGAGACCAGAGCTGGGAGCAGTACTCCAGTCGTGGTAGGACCAGTGACTTCCACAATGTTAGCATACACCTCTCATTTCTTGTGTGGAAGGTTCTCAGGATCCAGCCTGCTATTTGTTTTGCTGTTGTTGTGGCTTTGGTAATATGCTGGGAAAAAGTGGCGTCACTGCTCATATTTACTCCCAAGTCCTTCACTGTGTCCTTGGCGGTAATTTCTTGCTGTCCGCTTTTGTAGTTGGTGTCGTTTTGTAGTGCTCTCTTGTTCCCGTACCTTAGAAGCTCGAACTTGTCTCCGTTTAGGGCCATGTTGTTTTCTTCTGCCCACTTCAGGATTTTGTCCAAGTCTTGTTGTAGTAGCTGAGCATCATGTTGTGAGGTGATTTTCTTCATGAGTCTGGTGTCGTCTGCAAACGATGTGGCTGTTGAGTGTTCCAGGTCCCTGTCGATGTCTCCTATCATGATGAGGAATAGGAGAGGTCCCAGTACTGATCCTTGTGGTACTCCGCTGATGACCCCACCTGCTTCTGATAGGCTTCCTTGAACCGTGACTCTTTGTTTTCTGTTGGTGATGAAGCTATGGAGCCATCTTCCAAGGTCTCCCCCTATTCCCAGTGATTTGAGTTTATGTAGAAGGATCCCATGGTCCACCTTGTCAAAAGCTTTGGCGAAATCTAGATATATGACGTCTACATTTTCTCCGTCTTGAATATCCTGTAGGATTTTGTCGTAGTGTGATAGTAGTTGTGAGAGGCAGGAGCGGCCTTTTCTAAAGCCATGTTGACCCTCGTTGAACGCCTCATTATATTCCCGGAGGCTGACCATCTTAGCTCTTATTGTTCTTTCTATGATTTTAATAAGGTGTGACGTCAGCACCACTGGTCTGTAATTTTTGGCTATGCCTTTACTGCCCCCTTTGTGTATTGGTGTGACATTACCTTCTTTTAGGGATTGTGGTACATATCCAGTTTGGAGGGACTTGCTCCACAGCAGTTTTAGAGGCAGGGCTAGCTGATGTTTGCAGTTTTTTAGCAGTTGGGCATGAAAGCCGTCTGGTCCTGCTGCAGAGTTTGGTCCAATCTTGTCGATGGCTGCTATTATGTCCTCTGTTGATACTGTTACCGAGGAGAGTTGATGTGGTGTCTCTGGAGCGTTGCCAAAGAAGGTCGTTGCATTATCGATTTTCTTGTCTTCATTTGGCGGGCTGAAGACACTTTCATACTGCTGTTTGAGTATCTTGGCCATTTCGGTTGGATCACTCTCAAGTTCGCCCGTAGGTTTTGCAAGTGGTCCTATTGTTGAGGTGTTCCTGAGTCTCCTTTTTGCATATGCATAGAAGAATTTGCTATTTACTCGTATGTTTGCAACTGCTTGTAGTTCTTCACGTGTTCTTTGCTCTTGGTGTGACTGGATGAGTTTACGTTCAACTTCATCGAGCTCTTCTTGTAGTTTGGTGATATTGTGCGCATAGCTGGTCTTCCTTTGCTTGGCTCTCAAGTACGTCCTTTTCTTCATTAGTATTTTTCTATCTCTGGGAATCTGCTTGGGCTGGTGGCTGCTTGATTTGGGTGGTATGGTGTTTTTACAGGTCTTCAGGCATTGTTTCTGGAGGATACTGAGAGTTTCGTCGACGTTTTTATCTTCGAATAGTGCCCTCCAATCAGTTACTGCCAGTTCTGCTCTCAGTCTGTCCCAGTCTATATCTTTGCTGTAGAAGTTGAGATCTTTCAGAGAGGTGCAGGATATTTGGCTTGATTCCTGTTGACATCTTCTTGGTGGTGTGGCGGCTGGTGTGGGGGTTCTAACTTTGATGAGGCTGTGGTCGGACATTATAGTTTTTACAGTTTCGTACGAGTGTACCAGGTCGAAGTTGTTGCCAATAGTAAGTCCAGTGTGTTGTTGCCTCTTGTAGGTTCCTCGATGTATTGCTTCATGTATGCAGTGTCCATGATAGTCATTAGCTCCTTGGCTTGCTGTTTTTCATCCCTGGTTCCTCCGTCTATTTTCATGGTTGCCCAATTGATGATGGGCAGGTTGAAGTCTCCTGTGATGATGACATCTGTAGCGGGAGTTGGAAGATTTTGTAGGAGTGATTGTATCTTCTCTGTGACCTCCTTGAAAATTTCCCCTGTGGTGTTTGGAGGTCGATACAAAATTATGATGAGCATGTCGGTTTGTCTTATGTGTACTGCTAGTAGCTCTGTTGTGCCGTTTGAGAATGCAACTAAAGTTTCGGTATTTGCAGCCATATCCTCCCTTAGGTAGAGTGCTACTCCTCCGTGGCTTCTGTCCTCTCTGTCGGCTCTGAATAGAGTGAAATTATGGATATTGATCTCTGCATCCAAAATGTTTTCGTTCAGGTGTGTTTCTGTGAGGGCTAGAAAAATTGAGTTGTCTTCCTTAGCAATTTCTCCCAACATGGGGACTTTGCATTGATTGTTTCGTGGGTAAAGTCCTCTGATGTTGCCCACAAAAAAACTAGTTAGTGGTAGTTGCACCTTCCTCTGTGGTTCATGTCTGGCCCCTCGGTTTTGGCTAGGAATCTCTCCATTATCACTTGAGACCGTTTTTCCACTTCCAGAAGACGTCCCATTATTACCGGTACCTCTAAAAAAGCACCTTGGTCAGGCATAGCCGTGTGTACCGCTGCTGGTATGACCTTGTGAGTTTGCTGGATGGTTGGCCAGCTTCTGAGGGCATTGCGTTGGCTTTCTAGTTGTTCCTCATGTGTTGGTGTGTAGGTAGATTCCCTTTGGATGTGTCCTGTAGCATGTTCCCTTGGATTGTTGACATTGTTTCTGGGCGTCAGTGTTTTGGTTCCCTTGATGTGTGGAAGATTGCAGTCTCTGATAGTACATGCCCTTTTGTTGAGCGAGATTCTGCATACATATGGGTGGTAGTCGATGCACTTCCATCCACGCTTGCAACCGATCCTTTCATCCAGCCCGTGCTTCATGAATTTTGCACATATTTTTGGGTGGTCTTCTTTGCATCCCATGCCAACTACTCCATATCGGCATTCATTTCTTAGGTAGAAATTGCATACTTCCATTCTTTTCCTCCTAGTATAAGTGCCCTTGTTTTCAGCTCTGGGCCTAGGTCTCCATGGATTTGAATTTACAGCACTCGCCTCACCTGTTCTTGTGGTTGTGGGTTCAATTGCTGCTGGAGTCCTGTATGTCGGAGCATAATGACTGCATCCGTTGCATGTGGGGCGTGCACTCTCAATGTTGTCTTTTGTCTTTTGTGTTGTGGGTTTAGCAGTGGCCTTGGTGTGTCCCGTTCCTGTTACCTGTTCTGCTGAGTTTGGTGGTGGTGTGGTTGTGGGCTGACTTTTAGTGGTAGGCACACGGTTCACATCCTGGGGTTCGCTGACTTGAGTAAGTTCAATATTCCCAGGGGTGCTCCCAATTCCAAGGTCCAGTGTTTTGGCTGCATCTTTTTTATTTTTACTGTGTTCTGTGGCTTGTTCTTTACTCTGTTCATGTTCTAGGCTGGGTGTTTTGCTGTTATTTGTTTCCTTTGGCGTGAGGAGGTTGCTGTGGATTTTGGAGATGGCCCCTGATTTTTCTAGTAGCTCCTTGTGTTTTACCATTGCTGTTTCTGCCTTAGCTACCCACTCACCTTCATCACTATATTTTTCCATGCAGCAGTCTTTACATGAGAATTTGCGTTGTGTCTTGGCGAAGCTGAGTATTTGGAAGGTAGGGAGGCCAGTGCAGTAGTAGTGGAGCCACTGTGTACAGTCATCACAGCGGATTGTGTAATCCTGTTGCTCCTCACAGAAAACAATTCCACACATGCGGCACTCAAGGTCAGGTTTGTTTATGTTTGGACCCCGGCCATTTTGAGCGATGGGCGAGTTTTCACTTTTATCACGAATTATCACTTTAATCTTGCTTTCTGGACGTATTTCCTTTGATGAAGTACAATGTGTATGCGTTGATTTAACACTTCACTAGGAAATATGCGTTGATTTCACTATGATAAGTCAAGAAATGATGGATAATGTGGAGCGAATTTCACAGGCGTCCGATCGCTCTAACCACTTGAATCTCCTTCAAGGTGACTGACTTTAGCACCAATATAACAAATATATATTACAATAAGGAAACAGCCATCGTTCATAGAACGAACTCCTGGATGGGAGAGTCCGCTAAAACAAACAAACAAACAAACAACCAATGTACCCCTACACTCCGATGTTATATTGCGCCGAAGGCTGAGTCAAGACGAACACAACTACCGTAATTTTATTGGCACTCGAATGCTCAATAATATGTAGATTAAAGGATAATAATAGGTATTTATCTAAAACTATGTATATATTAACTAAACTACTCCATGTGTTTAATATATTGACTAAATTTCACTGAAATGAATAATGTAAAATATTAATTTAAGTTTGAATGTTAGTTTTCTGATCTGATCTGATCCTAATTAAACTCCCACAAAATACACGATATTTTTTCGTATGTGCTAATTTTATGGGGTCTCTAATTTCTTAAAAATAGTGAATGAATATAAATTTTATGTGTTTGACAAAGAGCGCAAGACCTTGAGGCATAAGGTAAGCTATAAATTAGTACGATTTTTATGATGAATTATTGGTTTTTTCAGGGGTATATATGTGGTTGGATCAATGGAAAACAACGAACGAATATCAGCAATGTTTTCCATTGTGGTGTTTCCGAGAATAATCCAATGATGACGTCAAATTAGCTTGCCGCCAATCAACTGTGGAACACTTGGAAATGTGTTAGCTGTTATTTACCGATATATTTGTGGAAAAATAGAGTGAATTAAGGGGCTGGAATATAACATTGACTTCATGTGAAGTGCGAGTGCCCTACACATTCTAAAATTGTGCATATTAATCTTGGGGAACTCATTATATATAAGGTATAAGTTCAAGGTGATACTTTGGATAAACCTGACTTCTAGCAAGCACCAAACAGCGATTTTGTAAGTAGCCAAGCATATTATTTTTTTCAGATAAGCCTAGGCCTACTTGTATTAGCCTAGGCCTATGATGATAATGATAATTTGAAGCAGAAATGAGTAGCCTAGGCTGAGGCTAGGCATATTAGGCTTAGGATAACCCATACTTACTTTACTTACTTAGTTGTATTCCGTCCGTTAGTGACACAGTTGAGCTGGGGCTCCACTGCGACCAGGCAGCTCCCTTTCTTCCACTCTCCATTCCAGAAGTCGGTTGGAGTTGGTGCTGGGGTATCCTGGTGTTGGTGGCCGGTCCGGTATTTTGGCCAGCCACATGTCCAAGTGTTTCTTGAAGGTGTCTGGAGACACCCCGGTCATGTTCCTGAGAGGGGCTGGTATACAGTTGAACAGTCTGGTTCCATTGTATGTAAAGCTGTGATGGATCAGGGATTTGATTTTTTGTGTTGATCCCGGCGTAGTCCTCACATAGCACAGCCTCCCTCGCCTTTGGTGCTGAGTCTCTTGGATGTTTGGATTTGGTACCTTTTTTTCCAAAATCTTCCAGACGTAGATGATGATGTATCTCTCCCTACGTCTTTGAAGTGAGTACAGCTGCAGCTCCTTGAGTCTCTCCCAGTAGTTAAAATGTTGAAACCCATGGATTTTACTGGTGAATGTCGTCTGGGTGGCTTCAATTTCTGTTATTTCTCCTACTTTTTGGGGAGACCAGAGCTGGGAGCAGTACTCCAGTCGTGGTAGGACCAGTGACTTCCACAGTGTTAGCATACACCTCTCATTTCTTGTGTGGAAGGTTCTCAGGATCCAGCCTGCTATTTGTTTTGCTGTTGTTGTGGCTTTGGTAATATGCTGGGAAAAAGTGGCGTCACTGCTCATATTTACTCCCAAGTCCTTCACTGTGTCCTTGGCGGTAATTTCTTGCTGTCCACTTTTGTAGTTGGTGTCGTTTTGTAGTGCTCTCTTGTTCCCGTACCTTAGAAGCTCGAACTTGTCTCCGTTTAGAGCCATGTTGTTTTCTTCTGCCCACTTCAGGATTTTGTCCAAGTCTTGTTGTAGTAGCTGTGCATCATGTTGTGAGGTGATTTTCTTCATGAGTCTGGTGTCGTCTGCAAACGATGTGGCTGTTGAGTGTTCCAGGTCCCTGTCGATGTCTCCTATCATGATGAGGAATAGGAGAGGTCCCAGTACTGATCCTTGTGGTACTCCGCTGATGACCCCACCTGCATCTGATAGGCTTCCTTGAACCGTGACTCTTTGTTTTCTGTTGGTGATGAAGCTGTGGAGCCATCTTCCAAGGTCTCCCCCTATTCCCAGTGATTTGAGTTTATGTAGAAGGATCCCATGGTCCACCTTGTCAAAAGCTTTGGCGAAATCTAGATATATGACGTCTACATTTTCTCCGTCTTGAATATCCTGTAGGTTTTTGTCGTAGTGTGATAGTAGTTGTGAGAGGCAGGAGCGGCCTTTTCTAAAGCCATGTTGCCCCTCGTTGAACGCCTCATTATCTTCCAGGAAGCTGACCATCTTAGCTCTTATTGTTCTTTCTATGATTTTAATAAGATGTGACGTCAGCACCACTGGTCTGTAATTTTTGGCTATGCCTTTACTACCCCCTTTGTGTATTGGTGTGACATTACCTTCTTTTAGGGATTGTGGTACATATCCAGTTTGGAGGGACTTGCTCCACAGCAGTTTTAGAGGCAAGGCTAGCTGATGTTTGCAGTTTTTTAGCAGTTGGGCATGAAAGCCGTCTGGTCCTGCCGCAGAGTTTGGTCCAATCTTGTCGATGGCTGCTATTATGTCCTCTGTTGATACTGTTACCGAGGAGAGTTGATGTGGTGTCTCTGGAGCGTTGCCAAAGAAAGTCGTTGCATTCTCGATTTTCTTGTCTTCATTTGGCGGGCTGAAGACACTTTCATACTGCTGTTTGAGTATCTTGGCCATTTCGGTTGGGTCACTCTCAAGTTCGCCCGTAGGTTTTGCAAGTGGTCCTATTGTTGTGGTGTTCCTGAGTCTCCTTTTTGCGTATGCATAGAAGAATTTGCTATTTACTCGTATGTTTGCAACTGCTTGTAGTTCTTCGTGTGTTCTTTGCTCTTGGTGTGACTGGATGAGTTTACGTTCAACTTCATCGAGCTCTTCTTGTAGTTTGGTGATATTGTGCGCATAGCTGGTCTTCCTTTGCTTGGCTCTCAAGTACGTCCTTTTCTTCATTAGTATTTTTCTATCTCTGGGAATCTGCTTGATTTGGGTGGTATGGTGTTTTTACAGGTCTCCAGGCATTGTTTCTGGAGGATACTGAGAGTTTCGTCGACGTTTTTATCTTCGAATAGTGCCCTCCAATCAGTTCCTGCCAGTTCTGCTCTCAGTCTGTCCCAGTCTATATCTTTGCTGTAGAAGTTGAGATCTTTCAGAGAGGTGCAGGGTATTTGGCTTGATTCCTGTTGACATCTTCTTGGTGGTGTGGCGGCTGGTGTGGGGGTTCTAACTTTGATGAGGCTGTGGTCGGACATTATAGTTTTTACAGTTTCGTACGAGTGTACCAGGTCGAAGTTGTTGCCAAATAGTAAGTCCAGTGTGTTGTTGCCTCTTGTAGGTTCCTCGATGTATTGCTTCATGTATGCAGTGTCCATGATAGTCATTAGCTCCTTGGCTTGCTGTTTTTCATCCCTGGTTCCTCCATCTATTTTCATGGTTGCCCAATTGATGATGGGCAGGTTGAAATCTCCTGTGATGATGACATCTGTAGCGGGAGTTGGAAGATTTTGTAGGAGTGATTGTATTTTCTCTGTGACCTCCTTGAAAATTTCCCCTGTGGTGTTTGGAGGTCGATACAAAATTATGATGAGCATGTCGGTTTGTCTTATGTGTACTGCTAGTAGCTCTGTTGTGCAGTTTGAGAATGCAACTAAAGTTTCGGTATTTGCAGCCATATCCTCCCTTAGGTAGAGTGCTACTCCTCCGTGGCTTCTGTCCTCTCTGTCGGCTCTGAATAGAGTGAAATTATGGATATTGATCTCTGCATCCAAAATGTTTTCGTTCAGGTGTGTTTCTGTGAGGGCTAGAAAAATTGAGTTGTCTTCCTCTGCAATTTCTTCCAACATAGGGACTTTACATTGATTGTTTCGTGGGTAAAGTCTTCTGATGTTGCCCACAAAAAAACTAGTTAGTGGTAGTTGCACCTTCCTCTGTGGTTCATGTCTGGCCCCTCGGTTTTGGCTAGGAATCTCTCCATTATCACTTGAGACCGTTTTTCCACTTCCAGAAGACGTCCCATTACTACCTCTAAAAAAGCACCTTGGTCGGGCATAGCCGTGTGTACCGCTGCTGGTCTGACCTTGTGAGTTTGCTGGATGGTTGGCCAGCTTCTGAGGGCATTGCGTTGGCTTTCTATTTTTTCCTCATGTGTTGGTGTGTAAGCAAATTCCCTTTGAATGTGTCCTGTAGCGTGTTCCCTTGGTTTGTTGACGTTGTTTCTGGGCGTCAGTATTTTGGTTCCCTTGATGTGTGGAAGATTGCAGTCTCTGATAGTACATGCCCTTTTGTTGAGTGAGATTCTGCATACATATGGGTGGTAGTCGATGCACTTCCATCCACGCTTGCAACCGATTCTTTCATCCCGCCCGTGCTTCATGAATTTTGCACATATTTTTGGGTGGTCTTGTTTGCATCCCATGCCCACTACTCCATATCGGCATTCATTTCTTAGGTAGAAATTGCATACTTCTATTCTTTTCCTCCTAATATCGGTGCCCCTGTATTCAGCTCTGGGCCTAGGTCTCCATGAATTTGTATTTACAGCACTAACCTCACCTGTTCTACTGTATGTAGGAGCATTATGGCTGCATCCGTTGCATGTGGGGTGTGTGCTCGTTGGGGTCCCCGACCTCACCTGTCTTGCTGCATTTTGAGGGGGCTCTGCCGTGTCTGCTAGTGTTGCGGGGTGGGGGCTATGGGCATCTGGCATTGTGATGCTAATATTTCCTGGTGTGTTCCCCAGACCTAGATCTAGGCCTATAGCCACGTTTGTTGTGTTACTGGTATGGGGGTTGTCACCGTCACTCTTGCCTAAGGCTACTTCTGGGCTTATGGGTAGGCCTTGGCCTAGGTCAGTGTCCCCAGTTAATTCCTTGGTTGTTGGAGTATTGTCAGCTGGCGTGTTGGTGACAGCTTTGTTGCTCTGGAGATGAACATGGATTTTTCTTACCTTACTTATCGCTCCAGAATTGGTTATTCGTTCCTTGTGTTGGAGAACGGCTGCTTCTGCCTCGGCCACCCACTCACCTTTTGTGTCAAACTTTGTTAGGCAGCATGTTTTGCACATGAATTTCCTTGCCGTTTTTGCATAGTTGAGAATTTGATAGGCAGGTAGTTCTGTGCAGAAATAGTGCAGCCAATCCTGGCAGTAGTCGCATTGGATTGCATTTTTTTCACCTGCGAATTTGATTCCGCAGTCGGGGCACTCTGGGTCGGATTTGTTTTGATCCCCGTCCATTGTTGGCGTCATGTTCTTAGTCACTGTTTTTTTTTTTTCTCTTATTTTCACTTCAATCCTTCTGTTTCGGACTTTGTTTCTTGTATGTGTGCACTCACTAAGTGTTTATGTAGGTTATTCTGTCTGGTAATCCCCGATTGCACTTTCTTTACGAGAAACACTTGATAATGTATGTTTATTAAAATCTGTGGCGTGGCCTATAGGCTATAGAGATATCTCCAATTATCCAACAATCTTAGGACTGCCCCCACTAGTGGGGCTATGTATAATGTATTGATAGGCTAATGAAGATCAAGGAAGATTTGAGGTTAAAGACAGTAAAAAATAAGGTTAGCTAGGCAGCTGGGAATCTGGTTCTGGTAGGCTAAGACTCAGAGCCCACTCTTAACCCGGGAACGGCAAAGGTCCTCAATTATGGTAATTATTTAGAAGATGACCTTTTTTTCTAGTTATTAAAAACTTACTCTATGGTGTATTATATGATATATAGAAGCAATAGAACTGTTAAAATGACCTGGGAAGTGTATATTAAACTTAGCCTAGACCAACATTCCTGTTTTTTTTTTTTTTTTTTTTTTGTAAGGCTAGGCTAGGCTAACCTAGCCTAGGCTACTCTTGAGTTTTGGAACACAGTAGGCCTAAGCCTAGTCCTATTTTAGATGTCTAACTTTTAAAATAATAATATAAAAATACGTAGGCTAGGCCTAGGCTAGGATTAATTTTTTGTTATTATACAGAAAGTTGTATCACTCAAAAAAACAGCGTCATTCGACACCCTGGCTAGGCTATAGCCTATGACAATAACAGTTTGCCGTCATGCCGTGGGATTATAGGGGTAGACCTGTCACTGAAGAATACTTTCGCAGTCTTACCGTTTGTTTTTGTTTTCAAGGTATAGGCTATAGGCAGAATAGGCTACAGTAGTATCTTATCTACTGGTATCTTATTTTATTGTAGTTTATATTATGAGTGGAAGATTTGCAATAACTTACCCTAACCAAAGTCCAAACTTAGTGTCCAAAGTGGGATCTGCACCCTGCCTCTATGTTCTCATTTTGTATACCGGTAACTTTTTAGCCAGATTACCGGTACAATTTAATAAGTGTACAGCCAGCAGCTAGGCCTACCGCCTACAGTGCATTTATAGATTTCCCGGAATCCCGGCCATGACTTGGGTATCACTAAAGAATCTTTCCGCAGCCTTATGTACAATTGTTTGTTTTTATTTCTTCAAGGAATATAGTACTGTACAGTAGTTTATTGTTCAATTGTTTATCATGTTATGAGTAGATAATTTGCATTACCTTACCCTAACCTAACTTTACTTAGTCTTAGTGTCCAAAGTGGGGGCTGCCACTATCCCCACAGTCCACACACCCGCTAACTAACATATATTATTGGTATGTCTTGTCATTACTATAACCTGACTTCATGGGGGTAACGGAGACTTGATTGAATATTTTCGGAATTAGCCTCGCAGAATCTTGAGTCTTTTAAAGTTGTGAAAATTAAAGTAAGTTTCTACGTTCCTACTGATTGTACTTAACCCGAGATGGGAATAGCCTACCCAGGTATTTTTTACTCGGCCCAGGGAAAATAACAGACAAACAAATGTTCTAATCAAAGTTTATTCTTGAAACTTGGTACCGGTATGTATTTTAACCAGTACTCTATAGTAACTCATGTATCATATGAAAGGATATAAATTAAGTATGTAATAGTTCTTGGAATGCAACTACAAATATACATGAAATCTTTATTGGACAAAAGTTACAAAACTAAAACAGGGACTGCTAAGAATAATTTAAAAACCTGTTTTCAATGCCTATATTAGTGGACCTGAAGTGAATCTCTTTGAGACTGAAGTACAGGCAGCCAGCTCCCCTAGTATCCTGATTAAACACCAGTAAACATTGTTACGTATCTTGGTCCTCAAGTGGTTAACTTGATGAATCTAGATAGCACAGAGATATATATTAAGGTATCAGTCAGCTGAAGGCAAAACAAAAGTAAAATCTAATAAAATAATTTCCTGTTGTTGCTTCCTTTCCTTTTGGATCTTAGGACTTGGTATCCTTTATTGACTGATCCTCTTTAATTATAAAAATACTGAAACTAATTAAAGTCATGTAGTATTTATAAAGAATTATTATTTAACCGAAGCTTAGTAGGCTATGGTTATGAACCGAATAAGTTATAGCTAAAGAAGGACTATTAATTTTATAAAAAGTCTTTAAAGATAAATATTAAAGTAAGAATATTTCTGTCTCTTACCCTTTTTGAAATGAATAGATAGTTTTCTTCTATGTCCTTTTATTTATATTTAATGTAATTATTCTTGGTTCTTGTCTTACGTTAATAGTATTATATTATTATTATCATCAGGAGTAATATCAAAGTCACATAAAAAGTTAGATATATATTTAATAATTAGTTAAATTTATTTCTTAACCACGTAACATTGAGGTTTGATTATGAGTAAATAAAGTTACAGGATCGTTTCATAGATTCGATTCAGGTCTCACTCAAATAATATGAAAAGCAAAATATAATATTTTGAAGCAAAAGAATTTTCTTCAGCTTAGAAAATCACTAGAAGTAATATTAACACAGCCAGGTTAGTTTAAGGCGATATTACTAATAAGAGACAATAGCATCACCGTACTAAGCACCATTAAGCACTGTAAGCTTAATTCAAAGAAAATGAAAGAACTCGTAAGTATTAATATAAAACAATAGTATTACTTTCATCATAACCCAATTACTTAAAGAGTTGCTTTAGTCCACAAGTTAGTCAACTAAAATAGTTAAGTACATAATAATAGTGTTAACGTTAATTCCCAATCAAATAGTTAAGTACATAAATAGTAGCGTTAACGTTAATTCGCAATCAAATAGTTAAGCACGTAATAGTAGCGTTCACGTTAATTCCCAATTAAATAGTTAAACACATTACACACATTAAACACATCACGTTAATTCCCAATCACATATCTCACTAACCAACATAACATAAGTGTTTACACCGAACACACTTAACACACATTTATATAATCTGACTGACAGTCACAATCCCATTATAATACTTCACCCCGTCTTCCTCCAGCTGCAAGTTCACCTTCCCCAACTCCAAATGAGACTGATTTGAATGCCCACAACTCGGGTCTTATATACCAAACAATGATGGTGTAGGAACGAATCAGGAGGCGGCGGGTGGTGCCGGCGCCAATCATAGCTCCTCGAATCACATAACAGGTGCGAGGTCCATTCACAGCTCCTGGCGTCGATCATACGTCATAGCATCGGTCATCGAGGTGTGAAGGCTAGCATGCTGGTATGGGGAGAGATGGTTTGCCCACTCGCTCGTTCGCTAGTCTGCTTCACCGTTTTGGGTAGTGGGCTCCTTCAACTCTAATTCTAACTCTTAAATTAACATACAGGGCTCCGTATGTCAGACCTCCCCCCTAGAAAAGAGTTTAAGGAGTATAGTACAGAATATTAAACATAATACATAAATAGATTCACCACCAGATTGGCAACAGCAAGATTATAATGAGGATATAATAAGGATATCACCCAAAGTAGGCAACGTCTCCAGGTACCACATCAGAACATAGCCGGAACGTAGCTGGAGCGTTAATTCGAACTGCAAGGCATCTCACAGCTGAAGGCTTAAAAGCGCACTACAAAAGCATGATATTTACCTCGCTACAAGGGAGAGCTAATTGCCAAAATCCTCTCATTAAATTATACTTACTGCTGCATGAGGCCAACCTGGGAAATGCAATCTTTGATCCGTGGCAGTGGGTAGGTATCGTTCTTTGTGACAGCATTGACTTGCCTATAGTCCCTACAAAACCCATGGCTCCCGTCTGGCTTCGGCACAAGTATGACCGGACTACTCCACTGGCTTAAGGCCCTAGTGATCAGTTCATTAGAAATCATAAAGTCAAGCTCGACCTGCAGTATACTCCTGCGTTGAGGCGAGACACGGTAGGGGGATAGTTTAATGAGTTGCATCCCCTACGTCGATGTCGTGCACGGCCAAAGAAGTGAGCCCTGGAGTATCACGGAACACATTGGGAGACTGAGATAAAACAGAGATTAGTTGGTTCGCTTGATCAGAGGGAAGATGACATAGTTTAGATGGTAATTCCCTCAAAGCCACTGAATTATACTGAAAGTTGGATAGGCTACATGACAAGTCAAAGTCTGCATGGATACCTTCAGGCTCTGGAACAGTCTGTTGCGGGTCAGTAAGAGAACTGAAGACTTTGTCCGCACCAGGCTGTTCACAGGTCCTGACATTCACTGCCACAGTGGGAGAATCTGGAGGAGAGGAATCAGGGGACCTATGGTAGGGCTTCAACATATTTATATGGAATACTTGCGTGGGCTTTCTCCTGTCTGGGGTAGTTACTAGATAATCGGTAATGCTCACCCTCCGAATGATCTTATATGGGCCCCTGAACTTGGCAGATAAAGGTTGGCCAAAAAGGGGGAGCAGGACCAAAACCTCACGAGTAGCAAATAAAAGAAAAGGTACCCCCTTATCCCACTCAACTCCGGTCTCTGTACAATACTTACGTAACATTCCCTTTACTGTCTGATGATATCGTTCGAGAACCCCTTGACTCTCTGGGTGGTAGGTGCTAGACTTTACATGCTCGATATCCAACTCCTTCAGGGACTGCTGGAAAATGTTAGAGGTAAAATTAGTTCCTTGATCACTTTGCACCTCATGGGGGAAACCCATTCTGGTGAAAAATTTGAGCAGTTCCTTGGTTACAGTTGGAGCAGAGGTAGTCCTTAAGGGTATAGCCTCTGGGTAGCGAGTTGCCATGTCCATGATAGTTAATAAATAAATGTTACCTTGGGAAGTCTTAGGCAATGGGCCTACAATGTCCACTACCACCCGAGTAAAAGGATTCTCGAAAACGGGCAAGGGCACCAGAGGATGTACAGGCACCTTCTGATTGAGTTTTCCTGTCATCTGGCAAGTGTGACACACTCTACAACACTCCACTACATCTGCACGCATTCCTGGCCAGTAAAAGTGGGATCTGATTCTGTCTAGAGTTTTTCTCACACCTAGGTGTCCTGCCAATGGTATACAATGTGCCATTTCCATGATATCTTTACGACAAGGTTTGGGGACTACTACTTGATGGACGTCCCAAGCCCCGTCATCGATTGGTCTGTGTGGCGGTCTCCATCTTCGCCACAATACTCCTCCTTTGAGGTAGAAACATTCACCACCCTCCTTCTCACATTCCTCTTCACTCACGGACCTGGCAGCTAACTCCTTGCATTCACAATCATCTCTCTGTAGCTCTACCAGGCCACTAGGACAATTTGGAGGGGTTTCATGGTCATCGTTAGGGTCAAGATGAGCCATAAAGGTGTCAGATAAATCCACCTCAGTCACATCATCAGGCACAGTTGGAGCATCATTCACACTCTCATCATCCCTTTCATCAACTCTTACATTCGGTATATTTCTGTCTGAGGGAACTGCTACTTGAGACATTGAACGTTTGTCATCACACACAGGGAAAACAGTTGGCAACTCCTTGTCGAGCTCACCGGTTAGTGGCTCGTTAACAGGGGAAAGTGACAAAATGGGGTCTGGTCGGACCTTCTCACCTGCTACATCATTCCCCAAAAGGAGTGTTACCCCAGGCACAGGGATATCTTGGGACCTACACAAAGCTATGGTGGCCTCACCCTGTAGTAACTCACATTCAATTTCGCCTTTTACCAAGTATGCATAAAACTGGCCTCCAGCACCTCTCATTACAACTGGTTCGCCAGGTGGGCACTCAGTGTAAGGATTCACCATGAGGGTGCTAGTAGAACCTGTGTCTCTCAGAATTTTTACCTCATGCATGCAACCATTTAATCTCACGTTGCCAGATGAAATAAAGGGACGGTAACTGTCCTGCACTGATGGTGAAATTATTATTGGTTTAACCCTTGTGGGTTGCACCACACATGCTACTACACCCCTGTCTAGATGATTTACGTTAGCTGCTAGGTACTCCTTCTGTCGAGAGTCCTGCAGTAAAGGAACTTTTGGTGCTAGGTACTCCTTCTGTCGGGAGTCCTGCATTAAAGGAACATTTGGTGCTAGGTACTCCTGTCGGGAGCCCTGCATTAAAGGCACACATGGAATTTGAGATACGGCGGCAACTGTCTGCCCCGATCTCTCGGTTTTTTCCTTGGCCCAGCACTGATAAGCTAGGTGGCCTCTCTTGCCACAAAAAGTACATACTTTAGGGGATACGGGAAAGTTCCCTCTTTGAGCATTACTATTAGTTTGGGGCCCACCTCTGTTACCATTGCCCTGAGTCGCATTTTAGTTGGGGGAACAATTCGGTTTTGACTAGCTGGGGAAGACGTTATAGGCTTGTGACTGGGTCGGTCAGATTTGTGATTGGGATACTTAAAATTAGAACTAGAATTATCGTAGGGCTTCTTTCCACGAAATTTGTTGTTGAGCACGTATGTGTCAGCCATGTCAGCGGCGTCAGCAAGACAATCTACCTTTTTCCCCTTTAAATGATAGGATACAGAAGAATCAATTTTCCATAGGAAATTTTCTAACAGGACCAACTCCTTCAGATCGTTGTAGCTTGTGACTTTCTTACTCTTGACCCAATGATTGAAAGTTTTAGTCATGGTCCTGGCAAATACCTTATGGGTTTCTTCTACTTTCTTCTGGTTTTTTCGGAAAGATTGCCTGTAAGCCTCAGGCTGCAATTGATAGGTTTTTAGGATAGCTTCTTTGAGATTGTCATAATCCTGCCTAACTTCTGCTACTTCTGACAAATACGTGGCTCGAGCCTGCCCTGTCAAAACAGTTTGTAACATAAAAGGCCATTGATCTCTTGTCCACTTCATACCTCCAGCAACTTCCTCAAACAAAACAAAGAAATCCTGCACATTATCCTCAGTGAAAGGTGGAATGACACTAGTCATAGTCAATCCCAGAGGGGGAGCAACTTCGGGAGCATTTGTATGGACATTTAGTTGAGCCGTACGATATTGATATTCACATTGTTCGGTCGTTGCTCTGGCTTTTATGCTGGCTTCTTCGGTATTTATTCTGGCTAGTTCTATATTTAGTCTGGCTTGTTCGGTCTTTGCTCTGCTTTGTTCTAGTTCGAATAATTGATCAATTGTAAAACCAGGTGGCAATTGTTCATCAAGTTGGCTAGGTTTACTCGGGATCCCACCAACTGCTCCGTCACCCTCCCCGCCTTCTACAGGGAACAGGTGGGTTTTTATGGTCTGAGCCACCTCTACTTTAGACATGTTTGAGACAGTTAATTGGAGATGTGAGGCAAGCACTTTCAGTTCATATTTTGACAGACAGTCAATATCAGGGGCTGTGGGTTCTGATTCTATGAAAACTCGAGCATCTTCTTCATTAATTAGTTGAGGCATGATTAATATTTGGTTGTTAAGTAGTGAAACGTTAATGAAACTGAGTGAAACTGTATGAAACGAATCCTGGCAAGGTCGCCACTCTTCTGTTACGTATCTTGGTCCTCAAGTGGTTAACTTGATGAATCTAGATAGCACAGAGATATATATTAAGGTATCAGTCAGCTGAAGGCAAAACAAAAGTAAAATCTAATAAAATAATTTCCTGTTGTTGCTTCCTTTCCTTTTGGATCTTAGGACTTGGTATCCTTTATTGACTGATCCTCTTTAATTATAAAAATACTGAAACTAATTAAAGTCATGTAGTATTTATAAAGAATTATTATTTAACCGAAGCTTAGTAGGCTATGGTTATGAACCGAATAAGTTATAGCTAAAGAAGGACTATTAATTTTATAAAAAGTCTTTAAAGATAAATATTAAAGTAAGAATATTTCTGTCTCTTACCCTTTTTGAAATGAATAGATAGTTTTCTTCTATGTCCTTTTATTTATATTTAATGTAATTATTCTTGGTTCTTGTCTTACGTTAATAGTATTATATTATTATTATCATCAGGAGTAATATCAAAGTCACATAAAAAGTTAGATATATATTTAATAATTAGTTAAATTTATTTCTTAACCACGTAACATTGAGGTTTGATTATGAGTAAATAAAGTTACAGGATCGTTTCATAGATTCGATTCAGGTCTCACTCAAATAATATGAAAAGCAAAATATAATATTTTGAAGCAAAAGAATTTTCTTCAGCTTAGAAATCACTAGAAGTAATTAACACAGCCAGGTTAGTTTAAGGCGATATTACTAATAAGAGACAATAGCATCACCGTACTAAGCACCATTAAGCACTGTAAGCTTAATTCAAAGAAAATGAAAGAAATCGTAAGTATTAATATAAAACAATAGTATTACTTTCATCATAACCCAATTACTTAAAGAGTTGCTTTAGTCCACAAGTTAGTCAACTAAAATAGTTAAGTACATAATAATAGTGTTAACGTTAATTCCCAATCAAATAGTTAAGTACATAAATAGTAGCGTTAACGTTAATTCGCAATCAAATAGTTAAGCACGTAATAGTAGCGTTCACGTTAATTCCCAATTAAATAGTTAAACACATTACACACATTAAACACATCACGTTAATTCCCAATCACATATCTCACTAACCAACATAACGTAAGTGTTTACACCGAACACACTTAACACATTTATATAATCTGACTGACAGTCACAATCCCATTATAATACTTCACCCCGTCTTCCTCCAGCTGCAAGTTCACCTTCCCCAACTCCAAATGAGACTGATTTGAATGCCCACAACTCGGGTCTTATATACCAAACAATGATGGTGTAGGAACGAATCAGGAGGCGGCGGGTGGTGCCGGCGCCAATCATAGCTCCTCGAATCACATAACAGGTGCGAGGTCCATTCACAGCTCCTGGCGTCGATCATACGTCATAGCATCGGTCATCGAGGTGTGAAGGCTAGCATGCTGGTATGGGGAGAGATGGTTTGCCCACTCGCTCGTTCGCTAGTCTGCTTCACCGTTTTGGGTAGTGGGCTCCTTCAACTCTAATTCTAACTCTTAAATTAACATACAGGGCTCCGTATGTCAGAACATACATAACATCCCTTTTACTTACAATATTATTCATTCCTTTTAATCAATTTTGAGCATGTATTGTGCATATATTTACCTTCACATCTCAAAATTTCTCCGGACCCCCTGTTATGAAACGGGGGGCTGCGCCCCCCACACCCCCCGCAGACGCCGCGCAAAGTTGATCCTTGTAAGCTAAGAAAAATGATCCAGAACTGGATAATTTCTGTTTTGGCAACCTGGGGGCAGAGCCCCCCCTCAACCCTGTCCTGTATCCCACGGCCTATAACGCAAGTCTTTATCAAAAAATGGACCCAACAACTGGTTATAGGCTATAAGCTTAGCCATTTGAAGTCGACCGCCAAGGCGGGACCGGGAAG
Source organism: Paralithodes platypus (assembly GCA_032716605.1). Taxonomy (NCBI): domain Eukaryota; kingdom Metazoa; phylum Arthropoda; class Malacostraca; order Decapoda; family Lithodidae; genus Paralithodes; species Paralithodes platypus. The sequence goes on along the minus strand of CM064485.1, from coordinate 1,552,284 downwards.
TCACTCCGAGCGTAAAGTAAACAAAGCGACGCTACTTCCACGAACGCAACCGAGTTTTCTTTAATTTCGTCTCATATTATCATTATTAAAGTGTCCCCAACTCCCCATTGCTTTTTTAGTGTTTCGTACACCAGAAAAGGGTGTAGCTTGGTGTTGGATGCGTGGAAACCGAAAAAAAAATATGTATTAAATCGTTGGCGGTACCTGTCAAATAGGTGTCCAGTAACTAAAATTATACCGAAGGCTATTATATTAACCCTCCAGCCCCGGCTATGTATTCCATATATATTCCCCGAAACCCGGGGGTTTTGGCCGAAAAACTTCTATGCCTAGGCAGCTAGGCTACCGTATCTTGTTATTTTGACTGCTTCCGCATTCCCGTGCATCCTCAAGCGTAGATGTATTTCGTACCTGTAGAATGGCGTTGAGTAGAGCAGAATAGAGCTCTCTAAGTCAACTGGTTCAGTTGTGATGACGATTTCCGTGGAGATAACTTTGTGGCAATATCAGCCACTTTACACTACTTTTTCGCTACTCAACAATAACATACAGGCACACACGAACAAGGACACCTCTCCTTCTTGTGGTCGGAGATGCGCGGCGTCGGTCCAGCCGGCTGTTGTTTACATGCGTCGGACGGACGCCTCGCACACCAAGCTTACAGGCTTTCAAGCTGCCGGAGCCTCAGAGCCCTACCGGGTTGCGCGGGTTTTTTTTTTTATGGATGCCTCAGAGCCCTTCCGGGTCTGAGGGTTAAGGATATTGCAAAGATCATATTAAAATGTGTTTCGACCTCTGGAGATACATTTTACGTGCACTAGCCCATATAAAGTACTGTAAAAAAAAAAAAAAAAAATCCCATTAGGCTAACATCTCCCTATTGACGGCAGTGAAACTCTTATTAACCCTTTATTGGCAGCGCTCGACTTAAGTCGTGCACCAATTTGCAGCAAGTTAGGACCATTATTAAGGCTTTTAAAGGGTTAAAATCGAGTGCAAATGGCCGGGAGCGCAGCGGGCCAGACAGCCGACTCCCAGGACTCACCCTCCCTGTGTTCTCGAGAGGACGGCAGCGTAGCCAGTAGTGAGCATAGCTGGGGAAAATATACCGCTATACACTAAACTCATGTCCGTGGCCCCACTGCTTTAGAACCACGAGTGCTACGTAGCTCGTTCTGTTCTCATTTTGAAGATTTTAGCGCCTAGTTTTTTGCTGAATACATTTCTTTTCATGCAGATACTTGATTGATCATTCAGGAGGGCCTGAATATGCCCAAATGAGCCCAAAACACCCCGCTAAAGAAGGTTAAGCCCCTTAGTGTTAACCCTCTCCGACATATGCGCGATTTGAGCCTATTTGGGATACTTTAAAGCCTTTGTTACCATCAGGAGTATTTAGAAACCTTTAGTTTAGTTACTTCAACCTCTGCAGTTGTCTTTGAGTTAGCTGTGGGCAGAAAACTAATTTTGGAGAGGTAATTATAAGAGTGAGAGAACTCTATTTCTTATTGCTAATCTGGCAACCTCTGCGGCATAAATGCGTGAAAGGGTTAAAATAGATGCTGATTGCAATCAGTCATGGGGGGGGGGAGAGAGAGCAAAGCCGCTCCTCAAACCCATTCTGTATCCAAAGGCAAAACAAAATGCATATTTACTCTGAAAATGACACATCTGAGTGTTTTAAGATAGTTGGATAATGGGACTGGGAGAAATAAATTTTTCCGGGGATTGTAACTAGGCCTAATTTCAACTACTGTATAATGATGAAAACTACCTAAAACCGAAAAGAAAACCATGGGAAAATTAGTGGTAGTTCGGTTATATTAACCGCATTTTCATAGGATAGGCCTATGTAATTTGGTTATACTGTATTTATGAAAGGCACGCAGTACGCAGAGTTGCAGTCTTGCAGATGCACTGCCGCAGCATAGCTTATCCTAGGCTATTAAAAAAAAGGTAATTTTTGGACAAGGTTATCATCTGTCTCCAAGTCAGGTAGCCTGCTAAGAGAGGCAGTAATGGTGAAGACTGAATGGTTCCAAGGCAATGATTGATCCGTTGATAGGCAAGTGGGGGGCACCACATGAGCCAGCGAAGGCTTACTGCCCCGATCCTGAACCGCCCACCTCAACACCACTGAAGCTGAGGTGGAAGCTGGTAAGAATAATTACATCATAGGCTAGCCTACGCCTAGATGCAATCTTTATGACTTGTAGCCTATATCTTCCTATATAGCCTAGCCTACCATCGGAAATTCATATTCCCAAAATATTTCATTAGCCTAGACTTAGTGGGTTAAATACGGGTGGAACCAAAGAAGTGGCCATCTTGAATCAGTTGAGATCTAGGTTGATAGACTAGGCCTATTTTTTTTTTTTGTTTTTTTTTTTTTTTTTTTTTTTTTTTCCTCCCCCTTTTCCAACCTAGGCCACTTTTTAGATATTTAGTATTTGTCAACTTCTACATCAATGCTAAGACCAGCGGGAGTCTGGGGCAAGCAGCACCCAGGGGCCCAGGTTAGGTTAACAAATATGTTTTTTGGGTGGCATAGCCTATCCTAAGTCCTAACATTGTTGGATAATGGGAAATACTAATTTTGGTAAATAAACCTATTTAAATTAGAAAACTCGAATTGTGAGAAAGATCTAGGTGTGTTTGTTAGCAATGATTTGAAGCCTAGAAAACAGTGTATAAGCGATCGAAACAAGGCAACAGGATTCTCGGGTTCATCTCTAGGAGTGTGAGTAACAGAACTGCTGATGTTTATCTTAAAACTTTACTTATCTCTTGTGAGACCCCATATGGATTATGCTGTTCAATTTTGGTGTCCTTATTACAGAATGGACATAGATTCATTGGAGAGAGTACAACGTAGAATGACAAAAATTATCCATAATATTATAAATCTTCCGTATAAAGAAAGGTTGAAGAAATTAAGCTTACATTCGTTAGAGAGACGCAGAGTTAGGAGGGATATGATAGAGGTGTTCAAGTGGGTTTAGTGGGATTAACAAAGGGGACATGACAAATGTACTAAAGCTCAGTGATAGCGAAAGAAACTCGTACCAATGGTTTCAAATTAGATAAATTTTTGTTTCAGAAAATATAGGCAAATATTGGTTTGGTAACAGAGTTGTAGATGGGTGGAATGGACTACCAAGTGCTATAGTGGGATTAAAAATGGTAGGGAGCTTTAAGATAAAATTGGATAAGCATATGGACGAGAAGGTTGGGTGTGAAGGGGGATCAGCCGGGTTGGGCCAATCAGCGCTCTGCAGACCCCCGTAATCCTGCGTTAATCTCTAACCGTTTTTTGGTAAGATGATCCTCAGGGTATTAGAGTGTTGAGCCTATAATTGGGCTTTGTAATTGGGGTTGTGTGGGACAGGGATCTGCCTTGCTTAGGCCAATCGGCTTTCTGCAGACTCCCATTTTCTTATGTTCTTATGTACACCGGGACGATTTTTACAAGTATTTTTTATTTGTTTTCCTTGTTTTATATATTTTTTTATGTTATTTTATGAACCCCGTCAGAAATTGCAAAACAAACATTATCAATTAATCTTATTCGCTCGCTCTCGATCAAATTTCTGACAATTTTGACTGCCGTGGGATACAAAAATAAGTTGAAGGGGGGGCCCCCCCCCCCCCATAACTTAATGTCATCATCATATATGCTGCCAGCAGGCAAAACTGAATCAAACAAACCAAAAGCGAAAACCGCGAGCGTACGACCTATGTAAACATGACCGTAGCCCGGATACCACATCCTTAGATTTTTTTTTTAGTTATTTAGGGCGTATATTATAAGGAATTACCGACAGTTTGGACATAACATATGGCAATAAAGTACATGTCATAACTAATATATTTGCCTAAATAATATATCGATGGTTTCGACCCGGTGTTAAACTGGATAAATTCCCTAATTTCCGATAGTAATGCCATATATAGGAATAATGTATGGGTATTAAAGATTATGGTCAATATACAGGAGATGCTACAATATAGGTAGCAAATTTCTAATGGTAGTTTTGGGTTCCTATCATCATATGCTTCATTTCTATATACTTTTTATCCCCGGGGGAAAACAAAAATCTTGGGATTTTTCTTTTTTTGTCTTGGGATTTTTTGTTTTGGTCATTAACCTAACCAAAAAACCTAACCTAACCTAATAGCCCCCAAATACATTTAGGTTAGGTTTGGTTAGGTTAATGAAAAAAAAAAAAACTCCAAGAAAAAAATGGAAAAATCCCATTTTTTTTTCCCCGGGGATAAAACGTATATAGGAAATGCAAGGCATATGATGAGAGGAACCCAAAACTACAATTAGAAATTTGCTACCTATATCTTTGCGTCTCCTGTATAATTAACCAAGATTATATATATGACATAGTTATCGAGGTACCTGAAATTAAGAGACAGATGATAACCTCGACCGTAATTTACGAGACAGATGATAACCTCGACCGTAATTTTTCAAGAAGGACACTCGCAGGCCAGCAGCGTAGGCTAATTACTGGTTATTTATCAACCTAAAGAAGTGGATCTGGAATGCAGACAAATAAACAATAAAATAAGGTGGGAGAAAAGGGAGGGGGGTGAAGGAGAGAGAGGGAGAGAGAGATTGCTAGGAAATAGAAATGTGAAGGGTAAATCCAAAAATTATTCTAGAAGTACATCAGGAAAAGTTAAACAAGAAGAGTAGGGATCCCCCACAGAGCTGGTAGGGGGGGTTGGATGATGGGAAGTATAGCGGAGACTGATAAGGAGGAAACCAGAGGGGTGCTGGGGAAATACTTTGGGGTTTTGGGGGTACTAACAGTGGAGTCGGATGATGCAAGTGCCTACTATTTCCCATCAAACAGGCACTGGCACTAGAACTAATAGAGTTTTCCCATGCTAGAATAAGATGTGCTATAGAAAAAAATAACAGTAGTAAGTCCCCGGGACCGGGATGGGATACACCCAAGAATCAATAAAGGAAGGAGGTGAGATGTTAGTAAGAGCCATTGAAAATGTTATTTGAGGTATCGTTTTAATACAAGGACAAATCCCGATGGACTGGAAGAGAGGCGAACATAACAGCTATATTTAAAAACGGGAAAGAGAAATGACCCAGGGAATTATAGACCCGTCAGTTTGACAAGTGTTGTGTGTAAAACTAATGGAAACGGTAATTAGAAGAAGGAATAAATGGAGCATATGAAGTCAAAACAAAAAGTTCAGTGGGAGACAATTCGGATTCTTTGCCGGGGAGGTCGACGGTACTACAGCTAATTAAGGTGGTAGAGGATTGGATGCAAATTCCAGAAGATGGTGATGTAATAGGCGTGGTATATTGCGCTTTTATGAAGGCCTTCGGATAAGAGTCCCACAATAAAAGGTTAATAGAGAAAGTTAGAAGCTATAATATAGGGGAGGAAATGTGGAAATGGATAGAAGCCTGCCTGAAAGATCGGAGACAGAGGGTACTGGTGAAATGGCTAGGCTCGGGGTGGAGGGAAATTACAAGTGGGATACCGATACCGGACTCAGGGATCTGTGTTGGGACAACTTCTGTTCGTTATATTTATCAACGACTTACACTGAAGTTATAAAACTAATGGAAGTGAGGTATACCTTGTAATGCGGATGACACTAAAGCTGTATAGAAGAGTGAGGAGTAAGGAAGATGTGGGTTTGCCTTCAAGGAAAAGTGGAGGGCATGAAGGGATGGTCTGAGCATTGGTTAATGCCTTTTCATCCAAAAAAATGGCAAGTACATGCGGATTGGGACAAGGTAGGATGATTATACAGTATGTATGAAGCCGATGGAGGAAGTGAATGCAGAAAAGGCATATAGGAGTAGTGATAGACAATTAGTTAAATTTCTCAGAACATTTTAGCGGAAAAGATAAACAAAGCCCCCCCCCCCCCCCATAGAATTGTAGGGCTGCTAAGGAGGACATTGTTGTCATCTTGTACGAAGAAATCTTCAGGAATCTCTATACAGCGCTGGTTAGGCCGCACCTGGAATATGCGAACCAGGGTGTGGGCTCCATATATGGTAAAGGATATAGAAGCAGTGGAGGACCCAGAGCCCCCCTCCCCCCCCCCCCCCCCCCCCCCCCGGTGGAGGAAAGTGGCAGAAGAGAGCTAGGCAAGCTAGTACTGTAACCAACGTTGAAGAACGCGGGCTATGAGCAGAGGTTGAGGACACTGGGGCTTCCGACACTGGCATATTAGGAGAAAGAGAGGGGATATGATAGAGACTTTTAACTCCCTTCAGACTCATATGACGCAGAGGTTGCCAGATTTACGCAATAAGAAATAGAGTTCTCTCACTCTTATAAATACCTCTCCAAAATTAGTTTTCTGCCCACAGCTAACTCAAAGGAACAACTGCAGAGGTTGAAGTAACTAAACTAAATGTTTCTAAATACCCCTGATTGATAACAAAGGCTTTAAAGTATCCCTAATAGGCTACATAAATCGCGTCATATGTCGGAGAGGGTTAAGAATACAGTGATCAGGAAAAAAAAGTATGAATGAGGATGTGGTTGAAGGTATCTTTCTTGATGCGGAGGGAACAAGAACGAGAGGACACTCTAAGAAAATTTACAAAGAAAGGAAATAGGCTTGAGAAGGCAAAGAAAAACTCATTTTGTGATAAGAGTGCAACACAATGCCCCAGTAATGTAGTCGATTCCGAATCAATAAGGGAGTTTGAAAATAATCTTGATAAAGCATGGGGAAGACAAGATTTGAAGTTTGATATATAAAAAGAACATACAGAATAGTAAAAATGTTGCGTCTGCTTACCGCCGCCGCCAACACCGTGAACAACCACAGCTAGTGCAAGTACTGGTACTGAGCTGGATACACAGGCCTAGTTTGCCCTTTTCCAGAGGATCTACTGTAAGAAGAAACGGAATTTTTTTATTTTAATACCACAAATTTTTTCTGAGTGTTTTTTATAAAATAACTTGTTCATTTTGCATCAATTATATAGTGTTTTGTAATTAAGTTAGAAATCTCGGGAAAAACCTATTTTCCCCAATTGGGCCTATTTGATCGATGTTGAGACACGCCCCCGATAGTGATTTGAAAAGACATTAGCCTAACCTAACAACCTTACCTAACCTAACCTACTACTACTACTACTACTACTACACTCTTTCCCATTCTACCTAAATTAGGGAATGCTTTAAAAAAGTTAAAATATTTAAAACACAATTCTTTATTACGATAAGAATTATATTAGGACGGACTACCAAAGAAAGAGATGGAAGTAATGTGTAAGGTAAGAGAGAGAGAGAGCGAGAGCGAGAGAGAGAGAGAGAGAGAGAGAGAGAGAGAGCAAATTCACTGGTGGCAATAGACTACCTTGTTAGACCCTTAATACTCTCTTCATCATTCTCTCTCTCTCTCTCTCTCTCTCTCTCTCTCTCTCTCTCTCTCTCTCTCTCTCCCTTTTCCCCTCTCTCTACATCATTTGTCAAAGAGGTTAATGTAGTTATTGTGATAGGTCAATTTGTTTACACACGCTCTCTCTCTCTCTCTCTCTCTCTCTCGAAAAATAAGACTTCGAAAGAAACACCTGAACATTTTTGTACTCTTTTTCTTTTTCCCGGAGACTCCCCTAAAATGTAAACATTGGAACTAAAGGCCAAGTTTAAGTTCTCCCTCCTGTCCTCTTTGGTGGGTTGTAAAGGGAGCGAGAGAGAGAGAGAGAGAGAGAGAGAGAGAGAGAGAGAGAGAGAGAGAGAGAGAGAGAGAGAGAGAGCGAGAGCGAGCGAGGGAGGAGTATATAGAGTTTAGACGATAACAGATAGATAAATAGATAATCAAATATATATATACAAACACAGTAAACTATACAGCAAAAACAAAGTAATATGACAAATCAATAATGCAAAAATAAGTGGAAATAGACAATAATAAGAGACTAAGAGAAAGTAAAGAAGAAACAAGAAAGTGGAATAAGAAATAGCAAATAAGAAAATAAGATAAAGCAAGAAGTAATCCAAAAAATATATAATAACAAACAAACGGAGAATAAGAATAAGGTATAATGAAAAAGGAGTAAATAAGATAGACCAAGCAAGCAGTGACGGATATTCCCGAATATAGAATAACACAAGAAGGAATAGTGTAAGAAAACAGGAAGTAAATAAGTGAAGAGTGGAATAAGAATAAGGACTAAAGAAAACGAATAAAGAACAAGAACAAAGCATAATGAACAATAATGTGGAATAAAGAATAAAGATAAGAATAAGGAAACGAAAGAATAAGTAATAAAGCATACGAATAAGAAATACGGAATGAATAAGATAGAGCAAGCAAACAGTCAGAGATATTCCCGAAGATGGAATAGGAGGCAGAAATGGAAATTGGAAGGCCGGGAAAATACCAGGGGAAGTGGATTATTCTGGGATTGATAGATAGATGGATGGATTGATAGACATATGGATGGATAGATAGATAGATAGCGATAGATGAAAAATGCCAGGGATGTGGAATATTTTGGGATTGACAAGAATTGATGGATAGATAGATGTAGGTATATATTTGATATTAGAATTAAAGAGATAGATAGATAGATAGAGAGAAAGAGAGAGAATCAGACAGCAAAAGAGAACCCACAAACCCAATGAGAATCAGAATCAGGGAATCAGAGCGAGTAAGAGAGAGTGAGAGATAGTTAGAGCTATCTCTAAAGCCACCCAGGATGGCACCCTCACGCCCGAGATGATGGCTCTTATCAGTGCCACCAAAAGGGAGGGAGGAGGGGGGGGGGCCCCCCCCCCCCCACCTCGCTCACACACATTCACAATATCTCTCACTCTCTCCCTCACACACACACACACACTCTCTCAATCATACACACACCCATTTACTCATTCTCTCTCTCTCTCTCTCTCTCTCTCTCTCTCTCTCTCACACATTCACAATATCTCCCACTCTCTTCCTCACACTCACACACACACACACACTCTCTCAATCATACACACACCCATTAATCATTCTCTCTCTCTCTCTCTCTCTCTCTCTCTCTCTCACACACACATTCACAATATCTCCCTCCCTCTCTATTTCTCTCCCTCACA